>SNQJ01S0159086.1:8296-21909 GCA_010110895.2 Picea sitchensis | reverse complement strand
GTGTGCTATTTTAATCTGTTTTATCAAAGCCTATTTCCAGATTGTTTGCTATTATGTATTCTACCTTGTAATGGTTTCCAACCTACTTGGTTTCAGGAGAAAAATTTGTTTAAATTTCTGGGTGGGAACAGTTCCATTCCTAAATTGGGTAGGTGGGTAGGTAGGCCCTTAAGGCTCCAGTGCTTCAACTGAAGCTCTGATACCATGTGTAGGGACCTGAATTGAAGTAAGCCTAAAAATTTCATAAACATAGAATTTCATCACAAAATTTCTTTCAGTGTGTAAATAATTCATTTATCTTCATATAAGCATATAATATTTGGCAGAAATTAAATTTGTTTACAACATGAAAATAAATTACATAATCATTACATAACTCAACAAATCCAAAATAAAATACCTTTCCTGATGCTAAACTCTTGCTTGTCTGGTTGTCCTCCCTGCTGCCTTGCCTAGCCTGCTACTTTGACCAAACCCTGCCCAAACCGACTAACCACCCAGCCAGCTAGGAGCAACTTGTCTGGCTCCCTAGCTCCAGGATACCATAAGGAATCTTGCCCCCCCTGCCCAAAAGCCCCAACAACCCGGTGCCCCCTGCAATGATTCACCAAAAACCCCCCAAAACAAACTCCCAACCCCTGAAAATATGCCAAATCAGAAATACAGTGCCTTCCTCCAAAATGCTTCCTCCCCCAAAATGATAATCCCCTCTCCCGTAGGACTCTTCCCCGTCATATCTCCCCCTTCACCAACTCTCCTCCCCTCCATTAATTACCTTATCCCCTCCTTTATTATATTATCCTTTCCTTTATTATCTTATCCTTAACCTGTCATACATAAAGTTTCATAAGGATTAAATTAAAGTAATTAAACCCCTTAATTTATCACCCCAAATCATTGAATGTGTTATGTAGTCAATTAATTAATTAATCAATCAACAATTATAAACAATAAATAAATAAATAAATAAATAATTAATATTATTAATACTAATCATTGTTTAACTAAAACCATATTAGGACAATTAATTATCTAATTAATTTTACTTAATAATCCCTATGCATCTATTTAACCAGGGTTGTTACACTTGTGCATATATATCCAATGATTTGCAACTACTTATTTGGACTTCTTGATTTCTCATTGGTATTTACAGTTCTTGGACTTCCCTAATTTTTATTTTTCTACTTTATGCATTATAAAATATAACTTAAAGAAAGATATTACACATGTCCTTCATATTTATCTTTGAAATATGCAGTCTAATATTCATGATAAAAAACAACTCTAATTACTCCTAAAGAGTAAGTCTTCTAATGTAACTTCATATGTGGCTGCATCTTGGGACATATTGTCCATATATTTTTTCAGTGAGATCACAAAGTAACTTATTAAGTTAATATATTTAGAAGGTGTTGATATCTGTTCCTTTAACATTGCCTTGGTAACTCACCGATCCATTCCCATGGAGATTATTATTGAATTCAAATTTACTTCAAGTTATGCAATGAATTATTTTGTTGGTCTTTGTTGGCCCAAATATTCAATTTTAGGCAACTTGCATTTATCAATCAACATTTATGAAACCATATGAATGTGTGTGCATTTTCCTATCGAATTCGATACATCCTTTTCTAGATTCTCTCCTTCTCTATGGAAAATGGTGAGTGCTGCATAATTTGGTTTATTTTCCTTTTCAATCATTCTTGGGAGGCTCTGAGGTGCATATGGGTTATCTTCTAGCCACCTTTTCAAATTATCCAGGCATGTGTGAATTCCCTGCAACTCCATATTTTTGGTTTTGGCCTTGTCTAATAATGCTAATAGTTGTGTAGACAGAACATGGAACTCCTTCATTTTGATGTACACTTGTTTTACAATGGTATTTATCTACTCTTCTACCTTAGTGGAACAAACCTTGAATTCAAAAATGTTGGCTCTATCTCCATTGTATTATCTCACATCATATTCTAGGGTTTTGATTTTATCTTTATATTCTTCAATCTATGTGGTCATATATTTGATATTCTGCTTAGATTCTTGAGTGAATTCCACTCTCTCTAAGGCTAGAGCTACTAGATATTCCCTAATTTCCATAACTAATGGTATATTTGGGCTCACTTTGAGCACTGGAGCACTTGGGATGGTAATTTTCTGTAGATATTGTTTAACAATTTTATTTTTATCCTTATCAAAGAAAAATGAGTTAAGGTTGGCTACTATGTCAGCCTTGGAATGAGTAAAAACTCCCAATCCCATATCTCCAAGAGGAAAGTAGCCTCGAGTTAATGTAGTGCCAAAAGTGGATTCACATGGCTTGGTGCCCATAGGATCATTCGCTTGAGAATCCTCTTGTGATTTATTTTCTTCTTCTTCCTTCTTCATCTTGTTTCAATTTCTCATCTTACTCTTTTCTTATCCTCATTTGTTCCTATTATTCTTGTTTTTTCCTCTTTTTATCAGCCTCTACTATTTATTTGGCTATGGTTTATTATTCTTGTTGAAGTCTCAATGCTTCAACTTCTTCCTCAACTGCTGCCTTAGCTACACCTTCTTTCTCATATTTCTATTTTTCCAACCCGTCCCTATGTTGGGAGAGGCCTCTCATCCTAGAAATTATTTCATCATAGTTGGTGGATATTTTGAATATTTCTTCTTCTTTCCATGTTTTACATTAATAGGGCCATATATACTTGTATATTAAAAAAACATTTACTAACAACTTTCAAGGGGTCATGTCTATGGAATATTTCTTCTTGAAATGGAATTTTTTCAGGATGTTTTCTTCAACCTATGCCTCCTTCACATCCTTAAAACTATAATATCCCATGCATAAATGCATTAATGTCCATGGAATTTATTACCCCTATCAATGGATGCGCCAACTCCATGCACAAGAGTGTGGTATACCACTTCTTGCAGAATTACCTTGTCTGGCACAAACTTTGAGAACAAGTGTGGGGGTTTGGTTGATCCATAGACCTTGATGTATGTCCCATTCTCTAATACATACCAATATCTAATCTTTTTGACTTCTTCCATTTCCTTTTTTGACAAACAAGGTGTTAGAGCACATAAAAGTGATTGGAATAAGGGGATCAAAAAATGCCCATAGATCGTGTGATAGTGAACGTGGTATTTGTTTTCTCACAAGTCTCAGTAGTAGACATGAATAAGGGGGTTTCTTAGTAACTATTTCAAACCCATTCCTAGGAGGGCATGCACTAACTAGATGATATCTAACAATTAGGATTACATGTGGAACTTTGGTTGTTTTCTTGGAACTATGTGTTTTTCTACTGATATGGTATCCTCTAGGGTGGTAAAGAGGATATAAACCCAATTTTACATGTGGCTAGTTATCGTGATTGTGTGTATCAAAGGTACCCATGATTATTTTAAGTTCATGGCAATTTATTCTCCATAAAGTATGCACAAAAGAGCTACAACAAATTTGTAAGGGGTCCTCAACATTTTGGTGGGATGAGTATTGGATTTTATTTCTTCGAATTTAGTCCCTTGAAACCACCATTTCTTCATCACTTCTCTATATTCAAGAGGAAAATGCAACATTTGGTATTATTTTAATTCAATTTCTTCAATGGGAATCTTATGACATTTGTGCAACAATGAAGTCTAAAATTGTTGGAATGTGTTACTTTGGAAGGTAATAATGTATAGTGTTATGTTGGAAGAAGTTGTAATCTTATGTAAAAAGAGTTATCCCACATTAATCATGGAAAACAATACTCTTATTGTCATTTATTATATAAAGAGGTGAAATTACATATATCCACATGTATTATTGGGATGCAATTCCTCCATATATCTTGGTATATAATATAGGTAAGAGAGACACATGATACACACAAAAACAAGAAGATGTATTCTCTTTGTAAATGGTGCTAAATCATCTGTGGAGGTTCTCTCAAATGTAAGATTGGAGATTTATGAAGAATAAAAAAGGCAATACCTTCCCATGGATTTTTCCCCATTTTGGGGTTTTACCATGCATATCTGGTGTACTCTCCTTTTTTTCTCTTGTCGCTTTCTTATTGTGATTATATGTTTTTGTATGGATAGAAGGATAGACTAGTAACATTTTGTTGTTTTGTATTGTTGTATGTTTATTCAAATTCTCAATATTCTAACATGGTATCAAAGTAGGTTATTATTCTCTACCTCTTTCAGTAAGTTTTTTTACAACAATATTTTCTTTTTGTTTACTTGTTCTCTCCTTATTTTGTAGTTTTTCCATCATATCTAGTATCCATTAAGGATTCTCTTTAGATTTGGAAATTTTACTACAAGATTGAGATTTTTTTCTCTCAAAACCCTAACTATTGTTTTTCATATTTCTCACATTTATGTTCATTAAACAAAAAAAAAACATGATCTCACAATTGTCTCTCGAATGTAGCTTTCAACCAATATCAACTATTGGTTCATAAAAATAGGCTATCATTTGCCCATTTTTTAATTAATTTTCCTAGCCTAGCTTGGGTCATTTTAATTTTTAGTAAACCTAAAGTTTTTTGGTAAATTTTTAGGGTTGGTATTTACCAAAAGTATTTTTATACTAGGCTAGTTTTTTCTATCCAACCTAGTTTTTCTTCCAAACCTAATATATCTTGATGCAGGAGTCTATTTCTAGTGTTTTTTTTTTTTTGGGTGCCGTTTTTCACTGGCTACCTCACTAGCCAACCCACGCTCTCATTAGAGATTGTATGGACCACAAATATTGCATTTTTTTGTTGCAAGACTCATTTTTTTGTAATTTTGTGGGTGTTAGGGGGTGATTTGCACTTTTTTAGAGGTATCTAAGCTCTTGTAGAGGTCGATTCACCATGTGAGAGGATGATCTATTGTGGGGGTAATTTTTCTCAGCTGTACAACCATGTGTTTTTATTAAGGAAATACGTTTTTTTGTTGTAGAGGCCAAATTTTACTGGTTGGGAGGCCGATTTATAGTCTAAGAGGGTGAATTTGCACTGTGGGCAGTCGATTTGCTTGTTGGGAGGATTTTTTCACTTTTGGGCATGTTTTCACTCTCCATGCAAGCTGTATGACCAAATTATGAGGGTTTCTTGGTGCAATAGAGGCAGATCCGTGGAAGATCCATGCTTTTTCTATTTTCCATAGCAGATCCACATCTTAAAACAACTGATCTGTAGTTTTTTTAGCTATCTGAGATTTTTTGGGTATTCCCCTTCTTTGTGCTTATGTCCAAGTATATACGACCATGGATCCCCTTCCTCATTCTCTCTCTTTGATCATATATTAGGTAAGTTACTCACATGCACATTAAATTTCAGTCCATTTCATCTTTTCTTCTATTTATCATCTTTGTTTTCATTAGGGTTTCGTTATTTTTTTCATCATTATGAATTCCAAGGTATCTTTTGTTCCTGAGTTAGTGGTCCTAACTATATACCCTGGAAGAGAAAGCTAATTGATATTCTCAGGAGTAAGAATATATGGTGGTTAGTTAATGGTGAACATAAGAAACCTATCGATGATAAAGACTTGGTTCTATGCGAAGAACGATGCGATCAAGCAAGATGACTCATTGGTCAAACAGTTTTAGATAATACTCAGGTACATATTGAGGTTGAAGATAACCTAGTTGAGGTATGGAAGATTTTAACTTCTTTTTTTGATAAATATGATGATTTTTCTACTTATTATCTTGAAAATAAAATCCATGATTTAGATCCTAACGATTTTGAAAGAATAGAATAATTTCTTGTTGAAATAAAAACCCTAAATGAAAAATTAAATAATTATGGAAAAGATTATAAGAAGATTGATACAACCCTAGTCATTCTTGTAGAAACAAAATTTCCTTCTTTTTTTGATATGTTCATCCAAACTAGAAATAGAGCAATTGAAATGTCTCAAGGATCTATGAAACATACATTTGAATATTTTTTAAAGGTTTGATTAATGAGAAAGAAAGGTTGATTACTTCAGGTCAATTAAAACTTTAAAATATCTATTGACACATCATAAGAAGAATCCTAATAAAGTTTTTCATAACAATCCTAAATAAAAAACTAAAGGATCTTCCTAACACTATTCTAATGATGCTTATGTTGATGGTAGTAAAAATAAAGTGTTTAATCCTTGTAATTATTGTGGAAAAACCAACCACCCTGAAAATATTTCCTTTAAACAAGGACATGAACTTGCTAAATCCATGAATAAATCCTCTGTTGAACAACATGTTTCTTTTTTTCCCTATCCTATTCAACCAGGTAAATCTTATTCTTTTGTGGAATGGATGATGGAATCTTTTGCTTCTAACCATATGTCTAGTACTTCTTCATTGTTTTCTTCTTATGACACTCAAAAAAACACATCACATAAAGTTCCTATTGGTGATGGTAAAATTTTTTTAGTAGTAGGTTATGGTAATGTTAAAGTTCCTAATGGTACATTGGAATATGTTTTTCATGTTCAAGGAATGTCCATCAATTTTCTTTCTATTTATCGTGCATGTAAAAAAGGTTATAATTTTGAAGCATGGCCAGATACATATTTTCTTAAAGATATCAAACATAAATTCAAAGTAGTTTATTCTGGTCCTATTGATCATGATTCTAGTTTATATAATTTTTTGGTTTTCATTCACCTAAAAATGAACCATTTTATTCCTATGTTTCTCATGTTTATGAACACAATAAACTATGGCATGAAAGATTATATCACTTGAGTTATGGTAAAATGAAAATGTTATCTAAAATGGTACTTGGATTACCTTCAATTTCTTCCACTAAATGTGTTTGTGAAGGTTGTGTTCTTGGTAAACATCATATGGAAATGTTTGAGAAAGGTAAATTTTGGTGTGATAAATAAAAATTGCAATTAATTCATAGTGATATATATGGTGTTGGAACATCAAGCAATGATGGTTCATCACACATATCTTAGATTCAATCGGTCGAGAGGTCGACCTACATCTGGAAACAATCAATTGGGAGATTGACCAACACACCACACTAGTCAGGTGGGTATTCGACGTGCCTGTTGGTCGGACATTCAACTAGCGGTCAAAGATATTCAGGTGGTGGATCAACCAACCCTGAAATCGACTACAAGTTGGAAGGATATTTTATCTGGTCGAGTCCCATAAAGCTATCTTGACCGAGAGGATTTTGTGGAGTCATCTCTAACTACTAATGGTTATATGTGGACAAGATATTTCAAATTATGTGGGAGTCGGTTAGATATTGAGACTTGAAAAGAAGACCCCTTGGGTCATTATTGTAATGTAAAAATATGAATTGATATTTCACAATAGATCATGCAGATCAATATGTGCAATATGGATTGTGATGTTCTGATCACAATACTCTGTGTCTAAGTGCTATAACTGTGTCTTTAGATTCGACCTTTGTTCTTCAAATTTTTTTATCCCTCTTCGATTGTTTCCAGTACTATGTTCTTTGTTTCATATCATGCTACATTTTATTCCCCAACATGGTTTTATAGTCAATGGTTTAAACCTTGACCTGTTATATGCAAACCATGCTAAGTTGGATCCATTCTATGATTGACTCCGGGTCGATTGTTTGTTGATTGGAACTTATAGAAATAAGACCAGTCTGCCTATCGAATATGGCTTCAAAGATCAATCCTATTATTATGAACAAATTAAATTATGCACTATGGGATCCAAATATGGAAATCCTGTTGAAAATTAAAGGACTGTGGTAGTGTACCAAGGTTGTGATCCTAGATCCAACAGATGCTTCGTCAAAAATTTCTATTGATGGAAAGAAGGATGAAGATGTAGGGGTCATCACGACCTACATTTGGTGGGAAATATGATTTCATCTCAGTGGAATTGGATGTCCTCATATGATATGGAAGAATATAAATACCTTTTTCAACTGAGTACTTGATGAAATCCATGTCATGAAATTGGAGAAAGAGTTGATCTCTCTCGATCCTCATTCCTTTGAGAGAATGTAAGACTATTTAGCATGTGTTAAGGAACTCTAGTTGAAGTTAAGTGAATGTGGAGAGAAATACAAGAAGAAGGATGGAAAAATCATTAAGATGGGATTGATAAATTTGAGAACACCATTTAATGTGTTCGTATCGACCTTCCACACCAATTGAAACCCACACAAGTAATATGGTAAGGAATACTCCTTTGAAGTTTTTTTGTGAACTTTTAATTACTGATCAACATAGATTGCTTGAAGAATACAAACTTGGTGGTAAACACCAGACCCACTTGCTCAAGGGAAAGGCAAAGATGGATTCCATGAATAGAATGTAGAATGTTGCTTCTGCACAGAAACCTGCATATTGTAAATGTGTTGACCCTGGATAGAATAGATCTAGCCATAAAATGACATACACAATTTACAGAGAAAATATGAGAAAAGAGAAGCACGAGAGAAAGAAGGGAAGAGTTCTCATTAACCAAGTGAATGAATAATAATTTACACATGATATACTATGTATAAATAAACTAATGTGCACTGGAGGAGAAGAAAATGCACCATAGTGGTGGTATAGATGATCTGGACACACACTAGCATTTACAAGAGTAAACTGCCACCTAGTCTAGTCTCTCAGGTAGTTACGGTAGTGAACTTCCACCTAGTCTGAGTTAACTAGTCCCTCAATATTTAGTTAACTGACTGAAACATAATGAAGTGAGGATCAGATCAAGGAATCAAGAGTAATGTGCTAGTATGGTGATGATCCCAAGGAAAATTCACATTAGCTGGTGATGATCCCAATGTGGCATCTAGATTCCACTCAACTAATCAAACTGAAGTGTGAACTGAAGAGAATATTCTCCTAGAGGAAGATTCTACCTAAACTATAGGAGACTGAATAATGAGTAATAAACATAGGGAAAACCTTAGGAAAAATAAATCCTAGGTGTGTGTGAAGTATCTCCAACACACCCCCTGAACATCACTATGGTGAAAATAAAGAATGGGTCCCGGAAACGAGGCCATGTTAGGTACCCAAATAAAAAATATACACTGAAATACATTAGGAAAGAGGGAAAACCTCATGGGAAACCCCCCCCTCAAAGTGCAATGTATGTAAAAATAAGAACTGACCGTTTCTAGGAAACTATGTCATTCACTCCAAGATGACTGCATAGAGAATATAACTTCTGCTCAGTGAAGGTCTTGGTGAATATGTCTGCAGTCTGTTCTGCTAAAGGAGATAACTGCAGGTCGATGATCCCCTTGTGGTATAAGTCCCAGATGTAGTGCATGTGAATCTCAATGTGCTTCATCTGCTGCCTCTGAACTGGATCTATGCAGAACTTCCGAGTGCTCTGTTGTCACACTAGATGGTAATCGACCGATGAAAATGAATGCCCAATTTAGTGAGAAAATGTTGTAGCCACACAGACTGAATGGTTATGTTAATTATCCCTCTCTACTCTGTCTTGGCTGAAGATAGAGAAATAGCATCCTGCTTCTTTCTCGACCAACAGATAGGCCCGAAACCAATACTAAGTGAGTAACCATATGTGGACTTGGGATCAATGCTATTTCCAACCCAGTCAGAATCAGTAAACCCGATAAGGTCCAATGTATATTCTTATGCATAGTGAATCCCAAAGGTGATGGTGCCCTGTACGTATCGAAGGATACACTTTGTAGCCTTCCAATGTAGCTCATGCAACTCCTGCATGCACCTGGAAACTGCTTTGACAACACATGAGAGGTCTGGTCTGGAGTGTGTGAGATACAACAAGATCCCCACTAGCTGTCTTTATAGTGTGTTTTCAACCAGTGGAGTGTCCCTGCCATCCTCAAGTATGACTCCTGATAGGAAAGGAGTCGGGAAAGACTTGCAGTCTGTCATGTGAAATCTCTCAAGGAGATATCATTCATACTTGGCTTGGGATATTTTGATGTGTGATGCATCCTGATTGGTCTTGAGTCCAAGGAATAAATGTAGTGGACCCATGTCTGTCATAAATAACCTGTCATGTATAATCCTCTTGACTGCAAAAATCATTGAAGTCAAGCAACTAGTGATCAACAAATCATCAACATACAAAACTAGGAGTATAAGTGAATCAACCATCCTGAGCATGTAAACGTTCAAGTTTGACTTAAAACATACAACATTCTGTGAAAGTAGGTAGGAGTACATCTTGGCATACCATTCCCTTGAAGCCTTCTTGAGGCCATAAATAGACTTCTTCAGTTGAAAAACCAAAGATGAATCCTGCACAAATCCATGGGTATGCTCCATATATATCTCCTCAGAGAGATCGTCTTGAATAAATTCATTATTCACATCCATATGATGGACTTCCTATCCCTTGGCTGCAACAATGGAAAGTTCCAAACGTATGGAATCCATATTCGTTACTGAGTGAAGGTCTCATCATAGTCAATTCCATGCACCCACTGAAAGCCTCTGGAAACTATCCTAGCTTTGTATCTGTTAACCTGTCCATCAACTATGCTCTTAGTCTTTTAGACCCATATGCACCTAAAAATTTTCCTTCCTGAAGGAAGGGGAACTAGATCCCAAGTCTGGTTCTCTAGGAGGGATTTGTACTCCTACATGGAGGATTTCCAAAAAAGATTTCTAGCAGCCTCAACATAGAACTATGGATCTGAAGGCTGAACCAAGAAAAGATTCATGGGTGGCATTGGTTCAGTGATAGTGATTTCAAGAGGATTCTTCTTGAAATCAGATAGATTCTTCCTAGTATCAGCTGGATCCCTAACGAGATCTCCTGCATACTAAAGAGTAGTCTTGGCCCACTTGGGCCTCTGGTCTAGATCTTCATTTGCATGCATTGACTCTGCATCTGACTGTATTGAATCTGTATATGTATCATATAAATCCTATGAATCAGAACTCTCATATAAATAAGAGTCGACATGTGCATGCTCATAATCTCTGACAGGTGGAAGAACAAAAGTGTTTGCATGTGGCTGTTGAGGTACATGTGAGACAATTTCCTCGAATTGGACACTTTGCTCAATGATGACCCAATCTAAGGAAATATCAATGAGTTTCTATCCCTTCACACCATCAGGGTATCCAACAAAGATACACTATATCCTATGTGGATAAAGTGCCTTCCACTAGCAAATTTGGGTCATTTTGCGACGACTATTTCAACGCTCTTACGACGTTATGTCGTGGAATTTGAGATGAATCTAAACTCTCTGAAATGTCATTTTGTGTCATGTGGCTATTGTGAATAAATTGATTAAACGTCGCAAGAGAGACACCTCTAGGGAACTTATCACAATTGCGACAAAAAAGAAATATCGTTGCCAATACGACAATTTAGGTAAAAATTTGAAACCAACCTTTCGTCTCAATTGAGACGACCTTTGTGACGACAACTTTCATTGTTTACATAAAAAAATTTCGCAACTATTTAATTTGTCGTCGCACTTGCGATGAAAACTTTTTGTTGTTTAAATTGCAAAAATGTCACAGCGATTTAAGTTGTCGTCGCGTCAACCAAATTGGGTACTCTGAAAGAAAATTAGGGTTTATGGTTTACATGATGAATTGATGGTGGAAGAAAGTGGGTGTGTCACTCAAATTTGAATACACTAGAGATTGTTCTTATAGAATACACTACATTTCACCATAATATAATCCCTACACTCCTAGAAAACCATGTAACACCATTCAAATTAGACATAATATTCTTACGACGAATTAGCTATACTATCGACGAAATGTTTTCATCGATAATATAGAAAATTCGTCGCAAGCTTATTTACATTYGTCTCTCTTGGGACGATATCAAATGATTCTTGGAKTCATTTCATATTTGGTTTATCAACTTGAAATCTCAATTTGATACTTTKCAAGCTAGTTGAACCTTCAGTCAAATAAAAATATGAAACTTGGAATCATTAACATATCTACTAGAACATATGAAAATAGGGTTTATGGTTTCCATGATGAATTTATGATGGTTCCCATATTTTTAATTCATGTGAATAGTCTATCCAAGTCAAATTTCAATGCATACAGATACAATTTGAAAACATTTCGACGTTGGCCCCATTCACATGTCACTGTTGCCCGCCTCTAGTATCTTGATGGTGTTGATTAAGGAATCAACGAAATAGAGGGATTTTTCATCACAAGGATGATGCAGATTCATTGTATATACATTAATGTAGAACCTGAAAGAAAAATGAAGAAAGACCGACGAAATCCTAAAACTTGCGTCAACCAAATTGGGTACTCTTAAAGAAAATTAGGGTTTATGGTTTACATGATGAATTGATGATGGAAGAAAGTGGGCATGTCACTCAAATTTGAGTCCATAAACCCTCCCATATCATTAATTCATGCCAATAGTCTATCCATGACAAATTTCAGTGCATACAGAAACTGTTTGAAAAAATTTCAAAGTTGGCCCCATTCGCAGGTCCCTGTTGTCATTGTCTAGTCCTCATGAAATTTTTGTTCCTTGTTCATCATTCCTCATTCCTTGACCATGTTGTAGTCCCAAAGATCTATTATTTTTGTACAAAATTACATACTAATGGCATAAAATGTCCCACACAAAGACCAAATTAATATCCGCTACATAAGTCTTTTGTCTTTTTTCAATGACTATGTAACAGATCTCAATTCTAAGAAGATTCAAATAGGACCTAAGAACCTTAATTTATTTCCTTAACCATGGGTGACATAACACTATCATTCAATAGTAAAATTGTCACATTTTATTGTTTGGCATCATGTGTACTGAGGGCTTGAGCCACCATATCCACAAAGGAAACATACCAAGAATATTTGTCTTATGAACAAGATATGGTACTATCCATTTTGATGTTTGGAATATAGATTGTTATTATAGAATACACTACATTGCACCATAATATAATCCCTACACTCCTTGAAAACCATGTAACACCATTCAAATTAGACACAATATTCTTGCGACAAATTAGCTATACTATCGACGAACATTTTTCGATGAACTTTCAACGTTGGCCCCATTCGTAGGTCCCTGCTATCGGACGTGTCTAGTCCTCATGCAATTTTCGTTCCTCATTCCTCATTCATTGACCATGGTGTAGTCCCCAAGATCCATTATTTTGTACAAAATTACATACTAATGGCATAAAATTATCGACGAACTTTTTTCGTCAATAGTATAGGAAATTCGTCGCAAGATTATTTACATTCGTCTCTCTTGCGACGATATCAAATGATGCATCTTTGATTCATTTCATATTTGGTTTATCAACTTGAAATATCAATTTGATACTTTGCAAGATAGTTGGACCTTCAGTCAAATACAAATATGAAACTTGGAATCATTAACATATCTACTATAACATATGAAAAATAGTTGGGTTTATGGTAATTTCCATGATGAATTGGTGATAGAAGAAAGTGGGTGTGTCAGTCAAATTTGAGTCTAGAAACCCTCCCATATTGTTAAGGCATGAGAATAGTCCTTGACCATGCTGTAGTCCCCAAGATCCATTATTTTTGTACAAAATTACGTACTAATGGAATCAAATTATCGACGAAATTTTTTCGACGATAGTATAGAAAATTTGTCGCAAGATTATTTACATTAGTCTGTCTTGCGACGATATCAAATGATGCTTGGA
>SNQJ01S0159084.1:7656-21910 GCA_010110895.2 Picea sitchensis | reverse complement strand
ACAGTAGGTAAACTACCATATTGCTCCCTTATTCGAAAATTCACAGCATCATTCCTAGAAGAGCAACTAGCCTCTCATGTCTGGACAACCATTGAGGTATCTTTTCCATATTTGAATATGAGTTTTCTTATAAATTTGTTTCGCACATGGCTGCACTGGAAATTTTCATATACTTGAAGAAAGACTCACTCTTTCTCAATTAGGACGGATAGTAAATAAGTAAATAAAAGTTGCATATAGTTGTTATTTCGGTGCAACATCATTTTTTTATCTTCTACAAAAATTAAAGTGATTAGGTGTGTTGATAAGTTTTGTTTTCCAATAAAATGAAAGTGACAACCGGAACAGGTGGACATTGCTTCAAAAAAGGGAGGTTTTCACATGTCCATGTTACGAGCATGACCATTAATCTCTTTGCCTCACTTTTTCACTGCAATTTCAATTTTTATTTTTATTTTTTTTTACTAGTGTGTTAGCAGTATGAATCCTCAAAAGTAAATTTACAAAGAATTTGGACTTCAAGAACTTTCCAAGGATACAGGGAAGCCTGCAACATGTCATCTGGTGTTGTGCTAGTCCGGTACTAGCACTCTATGCTAGTCCAGTACCAAAAACAAAACAGTCCGGTACCTAAACATTGGTATAAGATATTGTTGGCTAACCTTTATATCCTTTGTAATGGTTAAAATGATAAATTAACTTTAGGGAGTATGACTGCTATATTTTCTAAATTGTTTGAATAAAGGAAGAACTGATGGGTATAGGATTTTTGTAGTGCCACACCTTGCAGCTAGAACATTACTTCTCTGTTTTACTATGTAGACAATATTACTTCTCAATTGATGATTATTTGAACTTCAAGAAACTACCAAGATTACAGGGAAACCATTGCTCTAGCATATAATTCAGTATTGTGCTGGTCTGGTACCATAACACATGTGTTGGTCTGGTACTAGCATATCTGTGCTAGTCCGGTACTAGAAGAGACTATTTTAATCTAGTACCAATAAGTTTGTCATAATCCAATACTGCAAAGAAATCCGGTAATGTATTAAAAGCTATTCATCAATCTTGATTTTATTTGCAAATGATAACATGATAAAGTGAAGATGATTGTTATACTTGAAAAATGACTGCTATGCTTGTTAAATCTGAAAACAACTATAATGATCTTAATGAAGATGCTTGGGTTTCTGAAACACGTACATTGGCACTGCAACTACTTGTTGATCTTTTTGTCAAGTTCTATGATTCAGTAAACCATTTACTTGGGAAAGTGATGGAGTTTCTAACAAACTTTATAAAGAAGGGGGTCCAAAGTTTGGCTGGAATTAGTGTGTCTGCTTTTGTTTGTTTGATGAACAATGTTGGTAGTCTTTTCTTAGATGATAAATGGAAACATGTGTTGTTATACTTGAAAATAGCAGCTGCAGAAACAGTGCTAGATTATGCCCAGATTGCTTATAGTCTGGTTGATAGTGAACCATCAAATGTTCAAGAAGAAAATCCTATACACATAAGCAAAGTATTCCAGTCACACTATGAGGCCTGCAAATCATAAACCTATTGTGTGCCATTCGAGATAAAACCAAGGAGTTGGATGCAACATCAAATGGGATCTCTCATGAAAGCCTAGAAGAAATAATTTATTTTAGTTCAGTTGCTGACTAAAGGGAATTATTTTAATTTATTTTGGTTTAGTTGTTGGCTAATGGGATGTATTTTAATTTCTTTTGGCTCAGTTGCTTTAGTTTCTTTTGGTTATGTTGCTTGACTGAGAAGATATAATTTCTTTTGCCTCTATTCTTGATAAGAACCATGCTTAATCTGATTTAAAGTTTAGAGGTTGCTTTCATCAAAAAGTCCATTACAAACATCATCAGTGCTTCAACATGATTAAAGGGATTAAAAATATTAGGCTACAAGTAACTATTTCACCCTAACTATACTTCAACAATAATCATTGGACTATCTTTACTAAAGAGTAGCATATGAGTATATGAACACTCTCTGTCGTGGGCACACTAGAAAAACTTTTATGGCAGAGGATGTACTATAGTACCCTAAGGAAACTTTAGGTCATTCTCTTATGGACAACTTCAGACAAAATTATACATCTAGATCACTCTAAAGAAATAATGTGCATAAAAGTTTATTTTTTCCTTCAAACAAATCTTTAAAAGACATATAAACGAAGAGTATATGCCTTCCAACCCAATACCATCCCACCTTGTAAAAAGGTTTTCAGATGAGCCTTCCCTGTCACCATGCAAATAACTCTTTAATACAAACCAAAATAGGTGACTATGGACAAGAAGTCTTTGATGGAAAAAGGATTTAAGAGACTAACCCGTCGAGATACCGAACAGGTCTGCTGGTAGCAGGTACTGGTCTGTGGTATGACTAGGCAAACCCATCAGGGTACTGAACAGGCCTGTTGGCAATGGGGCATTCTACCTAGGGAAGGAACCTCTCACTAATTATCACAACTACCCCACCAGAGTACTGATTAGGCTTGCTGGCAATGGGTTCTGGCTGAAAAATGTCTCATCTATACTTGTCTGATTGAAAAATTCACTTTTTGTCATCTAAAACAAAAAGAGTAAAGATCATTATTGGCTTTCATGAGATACAAAACTCCAGATGATTCAACAACATAATTACTCCAAGCAAATGTCCATTTGAGAATCACCCTAATTCAACTTACCAGTCTGACATCTAAAGCCTACACTATCTAAGAAGGAAACGTCTAAAGAGTAGAGCCCTAACTAGGGAGTCTAATCTACTTATATTGTGAAATTTATCTTTAACAACCAATGATAGTAAATCTTTGAAGAAAGTTAGGTGGGATATGTTCTTTTGGAAAATATATATATTCCCCTATTTCATTGTTGAATGCTACTTCTGTCAATAATCCATTAAAAGAAGGGAAATTTCATTTTTTGCATGATATCATATGCTAGATGACAGAAGCACTTTTGGAATTTGATCTGGTTTATCTTCTCTTATCAATTTTATTTCATTGTGATACAGTGTGCCAAATCATTTTGCATAGGGATATGCAACAACTTTGGCATGGGGGACGGTCAAAGACCCTCTTTCAAGACTCTTTTCCATACTCACAGCTCATCTTTAGAGGGCAGCATGCAACAACAACCCTGCAAACCAGGAAGAAACTCAAGTACAAGTACAGGTTAAAGAAGCTCCATAAGGTACAAGAAATTCCAGTACTGATCCTCCAATAAGGTCCAGCCTGAAGAATGACCGTTACTTCAGATACTCTGCAAGTTTTAAATACAAGAATAGTCATCCTATATTTCATATCATACACATCATGTGGTTATACAATGGTCATATAGTCAACATGCATCAATTCTACATAGTCCTCTTTCAGCTTGTAGTAATTTCTTGTAGAAGCATGTGATAAAAGAGTTTGCATGAGGACATGCAAACCAACAGGCATGCAGGGGGGGGAGAGAGAGAAGGAATCCCAATAGATTCGTATTCATCAACTCCCTCCTAGATCTCTAGTAGCTCTCAGTTTCAGCCAGCATGTACTTTGATCCATCCTCCACTTCATAGCCTGCAATGTACATTAAAGTAAAGGTAAACTTGAGGTAAAACTAGGCCAATTATGTCTAAATTTATAATCAATTAGGTACCTTCATCTTTGTAGTGATATGGTACTTAAAATTTTGTGTTGGTATGGTACTAAAACTCTCACCAAGCACTAGTGACGAATTCTAGTAAAATTGACTCAATCTTTGGTATTTTCCTGAACTAGTATCAAATATCACAAGTTAGAAAGGTATGTGCTATCATTCTAATTTTTACTAGTAAGAATTGTATCGATTATGCATTAAGTTCATATTACAAAGCACACTTCTTATTTGAATATGTCATGTCATCATGATATTCACTTGATTGTTTCACTCTCAGTTAATAAATGCTCTTATGAATGGTCACTTACACTTTGCTCAACAAGAATTCTTTCATTGTATACTTGTTTTGGTACTCCATTCTCGATCCTTCATTTGTACCAAACCCTGGTTGAATATCAAGTTGTCTTTAGACCTGCAATTAAGTAGGCATGGGGGTTGACAAACATGAACTAGTGTTTCAAGTCTATTTTGAAGTATGGATTGACAGTTTTGCATGAGGGCATGTGATCTAAAAATGAAGAAGACTTGAAAAACTTGAATAATTATTGCAAGTGAAATGTCATGTGTTTAAAGAAAATGGATCAGTTTGCAACACATAAATTAAGGATTACTTATGCAAAATACACATGGACAACAACATAAACATTGAACATAAACACATGTGCACAACAATTGATAAAGGAGTTCACCCCTCTTATGGGCTACATCTCCTAGTTCAGCTTCCAATGGATCATTATTATTAATTGCTCAAAAATTTCTCAAACACATGTCTTACAATGCTCAAACTGACAAACCGACTGCTCCAATGGCTTCCCAGCGTCCCAAAACCCCTGTCTGGGCTCTTTCGGCACCTCAATCGGTCAAAAGATGAAGAAGTTAGGCCTCCTGGAAGTCTCCCTCTTCAAGCTTGTTGTCTCTGGTTCTACAATTCGTACCCTTCCTTGAACAAACCTGGCTCACACGCCCTTTTAAGTGTAAAAACCCAGCAACGGGCGTAATCGTGCCAATGGTGCAAACCATAGGATGATTAAGGCACCTCCAGCCCCTAACTACCTCGACACCTGGGCATATGGCCATGTGACCTTGCACTGGGCAAAATGGTGGTTAAACCATTTGAAAACTGTGCAACTTCCGTTTTGGGTCCTGCGCCAACATTTAACACATGGTTACATAGAACCACGGGTCGTGGTTTCAAACCCCATGCATACACATGATATATATATATATATATAATACATTACAATGCAATGCAATACAATGCAATTGCGCACGCGCCAAACGGTCAGGCTATATGTTATATGTTGGGTCATATGTAATACAAAATGACCATGGGTTGGGGCTTAGCCCCGGCCCGACCCCCTGCCCGATATACAACACATCAAACATAAATAGAATGTTTCCTGTAATGATAACAAGGAACAAACAGTGGTGTAATGGCTAGCGAAGGTTCGCGAAGGCGTTAGTGTGGGGGGAGGTTCGGGGGTCGAACCACGCGGACTCCCAATATAATTTTATACAACCCAATAAACAATAATGAGGGGGACACGTGGCACCCAGGGATTGGGCCACGTGTCCTCATATTACTTGCCACCAACCGGACACGTGTCTCCACCTGATTCGCCAGCAACTAAGCAATAACCAACTGCCATGTCATCACCATATGACCTGTACAGTCCTGCCACATCACCGTACGAACTGTATGGACAGGTAAAGTCATGATCCAAAAATTTTGCCTGTTTGGCTTGGTGAACATATCATGATATCTTCTCCATACGAATTCCATTTGAGAAAGTAAATATACCGCTGGAATTAGGAAGACAAGATGGACGCAATGGCACTGTTTTCGTCGCATTCCGAGCACTTTGAAAATTGAGCAAAATTTGATCCCCTAATCAGCATGCAATTGGGGAATGTTGGGACTTTGTTTTGTCATGTTTTAATGCATGTTCTAATCATTTTATTTGATCAAATAGCCTCGTTACATACCTGGTTTTCCCGTACTTGGTGTAAAAGTGTAACCTAAAAAGAGCCCATGAGGTAGTTCAATACTTATGCAGATTTTGTACGTTCTTATTAGTGAAAATGTGTTAATTTATTAAAAAGAGATCTTCTAATGGTGTGAGTTGAGAAAACAGGTTGGGTGACTAGGTAGCCTTGATAGTTGACATTTCCAGTCATTCGATACTAGAGTAAAAGTAGAATTTTGAAGTCTTCTAGAAGGAAATCGGGGACATGGGTTTTATCGGGAACATCGTCGACATGTGGACATGTGAGTCAAAATTGTCCCATATTGCACGTCTGGAACTCTAGCTCAGGGGGAATATTTCAGAAAATAGAAAAATCTCAAACTGCCAACTTGTGCCTCAATTTTCATGCAAATGGAAGCGAATCAGAAGATTCTAAAACATGGGTTTTTCTCCTAGCATGGCCAATTAGGTCTCCAATGTGTCGTTTTCAAACATTCACTACAATTACAGAGTTATGGAAGGCGCTTTGGAGTAGATTAATAAAATGACAGAGTTTTCTTGTTATAGTTCGGTACCAATGACTGTCTAATTCCGGTATAAATGTGATTGTTTGATTTCGGTACCTCTGCCTATGAAGATCTGGTGATTGATTAAATCTCTATATGCTAATGATATTGAGAATATTGTTGGATGGAAGTAACCTAGTTGAGCAAAGCAATCAAGTAACCATCAGATTTGATTACCATGTAATTAATGATCTCTTCCCTGTAAATCATGACCTGAACTCTATAAGAACATGGTCATGGCAAGGGAGAGAGGAGAGGGGGATCTAGACATATAGACATATGAAGAAATAGAGAGCAGTGTTGCATATTGTGAAACATATCCTGAGTTTGAGGTTAATGAAAGAATTTCATTTATGTCCATGTTTTGATCATTAAGGAATGAATGTGAATTCAGTTGTTGGTATAATCTAATTTCATGTTTTAAGATTTGAGTAAGAGCGATGTGTGGATTAAAGACCAACTTACTGTAGATTCCAATCGCTGACCTATTGAAGCGGAAAGGGCCCACCGCCCAATAGAGGTCAACATTCCTGTAGGTTAATGTTAGTATTTGATTTTGGTAGTATACTTGTTAGGTTAGTTGAAGCTTTGATTCTTCAATTTAAATCATCATCTCTAATACCTTCAGATTATAACAGATAGTCTAGTTTCAGATTTTGGTTATATGATTGCTTAAGATCTTTACTTACTTTGTTTTTGCATATGCTCTATTTTTATGAATTTGATTTTATTCCATAGACATGAATGTTGGCAACAGTAGTCAGACATATTTGAAGGAGAACTAGTGAAGTTCACAAAAGCACATTGTGAACCACAACATACTCGATATATTGACTGTTGAACTACCCATGCTATGTCTTGATGATTGATGTGTGATTTCCCTTTCAGAAGTGTGGATTGCATAGTTAGTTTTCTGAGTCAGAGAGCAGAGTTGATCTATCAAACCAAATTCATCTCATACTTGCATGTGCCATAATGGAGTAGATAGCCTCTCTCTGAAAGACAACCAAAGTGCATTGCAATTTGCTATTTTGATTTGTTTCCAGCATGCATAATCTAGCTAGTTCTATACTCGTGACATTGGAAATTACCTTTCTAAATGGTGTCTTGTAACTCTGTTGATTACGAATCCTGGATTGAAAATTAAATGTGTGCATTATACTAATCATATAATTTCCACAACTACACCTTCTCCAAGTATTTTGGCAGATGAGTCATCTCCAAATGCAACACTGCCACCCTTTCTCTTCAAGATGATGAATTTGTCTTGATCCCCGTCATGTGTGAAGAACATCCACTGTCTATGTACCATTCATATTCTTCTTTACATTCTTAAGTGGTCAATGCTATTCGAAAATCTTCATTGTTTGGAATCTCTTTCCTTCTCCATACTATGGTTGGTATAGGGACATCTTCATTCATATATCTAAAATCTCGTTTTTTGTGACCAAGATAATTACATTTGTAGCATGCAATATTTTTTTCCATCAATGGGGAAAATGAATTATAACTTATGTTGACAAATCCATGATTATTTCCATATCTTATATTTACACCATTCATGTTTCTTGCGTATGTGTTCCTTTCATTGAGTTTGAAATTAATTGCCTTATGTTCGAAAATTTTGCAAGTATAACAATGACCAAGAAAGAAATTTTGATACCTTGGAGTAAGTGGGCTTCTTTGTGATGTAGTTTGTCCGTCAATTGAGAGAGTGGAACCGGTCCGGGGTTGTCTAAATAACCCAATCCGTTTGGAATGAACCACCCTGACGAGTTTAACGGCTCCGTTGGCCGCTCTAAGGTCTTTAGAAAACCAAAGAGAAAACTAACCTAAACTAACTAATCTATGTAAAACTAATAAAACTAACTAAACTAACTAAAACTAAATGCAATAAACTAAACTAAACTAACTAAAACTAATAAAACTAACTAACTAAAACTAACTAGTATACTAACCTAATTAAAACAAACTACTAAATTAAATTAAAACTAAATACTAACTACTCTAACTATTATATACAATCTACTAATTACTATTACACTAACTCTATTAATCAGTTATCTAATTACTAGTTATATTACTTATTCACAAATATACAATATAAACAATCTATCGATTTAATTAAAACCTGCAAAACTAGTGTGCTTTCTGTCCTAAGACAGTGAGATATAATTTTTGATTTTTATATTTTATGAAAAAAGAACAAAAATTACTGAAATTAAACGATCTAATATATTTACTGAAATTAAACAATCTAATATAAATCTAATTAAACTTATATATAAACTAAACTACTTAATGAAAACAACAAAGAAAAGATTAACTGACCTAGAAGCGCTCTTAATTTGTCCCGTGTATGATGACTTCAAAGCTGATCGGAGGAAGTAAACTCGCACTAGATTGATCCCAAAGCTTCTCGTAAATGATTGTCTACGCTTCTCTTCGAGTTAATTACAGGACAAACAAGACATAAAAAATCATAACAACTATAACATTTATAAATCTCTGCAACAAGGGAAACCTGTTATGCAAAAACTTATATTTGATAATTCAACTTATGAAGAAGATAAACCTGTCATTCACAAACTGAATTAAACAATTGTTATGTCCTTTATACACTTGGAAGAAACCAGATATGGATTACAGTGATTAAAATTATATCATTTGCACATGATTAAGATAGCTAAAGTAGTCATTAACCAGACACAAATTGATATACACAACATGAAACATAATATTGATATAATGAGAAGCTAAAGCTATGACAAAACACCAAATTCTTCTTCAATTTGTATTAGAAATCCATTATCCTTGTTCTCCCTTGAATGAGGATGAACATTATTACAAAAAGCATAAGTATATATAAGTCTCTCCACAGGGTAAAACCTCCCTGTGGATAATATCAAAATGTTTTACATAATCTGGGAAATATCCCAAAATTAACTAAACTAAGAAATCCAAATGTAAGTGAAATCTTTGAAATATCCCCTAACTGCTCATCAAAGAAACTGCCATTTCGAATTGATCTGCAATAGACCAAAAATAACCAATTAGAAAGACATTTCATCAACAAAACAATAAAAAAAATTGATCCTACAGACTTAGCTACAGAATCATCTGATTCTGTAGCTAGTCTAAAATAGCATACATGATCAGATAGAGATCAAATGAAATCTTTTTAAAATAATCCAATTTTATTTTACTTTAATAAATATCCAAAACGAATCACTATAATTCCAATGAGTTTATCATTCAAATTAACAAAATCGAAAAGCGATTCAAACGAGACAGTATAAGAATGCCCTATTTTTTAGTCGCCATAAAATATGGTCAAACCATAACATGACTGTTTCATATCAAATGAAATCAATGGTGAATCATATTGTATAAGATACGATGTAACACAATCATAATCGAACACCATCAAAATTGATTTGTTACGACTTGTAACAATGTGCATAAGGTTCATGTTGATTCAATCAAATACCAATATGGAAAGACTGTTAAGATTATAGTCAAATAAAACATTCATAGCAGCATCAAACTTCGCCATAGATTTCGATCGTTGAGAGTTTACAGAGTCAACAGACAGGATCACATAGTGATCATAACCATCAACAGAAGTGATAATCATAAACTGGGCAACAATCGAAACAAATCGTGACTGAGTCAAATATAGAAACAAATCGTAATCCTAGGCATAATCACTTTCGTTCCCAAATCAATTTTAAACAATATATTCGTTGCAATATGAATCGAACTGATAACATGGTCAAACAATGCAAATCAATTGGTTGGGTATAACAGTTATGACTCATATCTATTCGCAATTTGGTTATGCATTAACAGAATGGTATTCGAATTGGTCATGGAATATAAAATCATAACAGTTAACCATTATTGAACACCATATCGTATAGAATATAACCAATTCGAATCGAAACATTGACTGTGTTTGAAATTGAAATACCAGAAACAACATTATGTTTAGAAAAGATATTAACAACTTCAATAAGCAACAGAGTATCCAATTGAAGCCAAATTAAAACAATCAAATCCATACCATGATCAATCGAATCAAAGCTAAATCCAATCAAAACTAAATCGGGAAACAAAATTCGATTAATCAAAACAAAATTATGCATATAGTGCATGCCTATGTGTCAAAGCAAATACACGCTGTAAAAAGAGCTTATGAGTTTGTCATATAAACAGGTGATAGTCATACCAGTGAGGCTGCTTGAGCTATGCCAATTTTGAATTGACGACCGTTGTAGCCGACTCCACATTCTTAAACAAAATCGAACCTATTGTTCGTTGTTTCTTATCAGTGGCTGTCGATTTAGCCTTTTGAGTGGTGAGCTTTGCAACTTGATCTTCCAGAGCATGAATTCTAGACTGCAGCATTGGCACGTCAAGGTAATACGTTTCTAACCATAAGCCACACTTATCACATGGTGGAGCAGCTGGTTGAGATAGAGCAGGAGGGGGTTTTGACGAGTCACCGGGGGTTTCACAAGGCATTTTGATGCCTGGATAATTAGGATCATTTTTCAATCAAGGTGGTAGTTTTTTGACAAAGTCGTATGAGGGTTTGGTACACAGACCTTCAGAATAGGGATACTCACTTGCTAGGTAACGTTCAACCTCCGAGTTAGAATCTTCACTCACCATGATAGGGTCAGGGTTGACAGGAGGTCTCGATTTGTTTCTTGCCATGCGAGAGATTAATCGGGCATTATTCTTACCTTTAGAATTCGCAGTAGGTTTGGTTTTAGGCCTTTTAGCTAGGGTTTTAACAGTTTCAACCTCTTTGGTCACAGAATTGGGTAGGTCAATAGGTGAGTCAGGTAGGGGTTTAGGTAACAGAGCACTGTAAGGCACAGGGGGTATTGACTTTCTCTCGCTCACCACAGGTTTGTCAACCTATGGTGGGCTTGAATCCTCAAAATTATTGCAATCAAGAAAATCATTCCAACAGTCTCGGTGTAACCCCAAATGACAAACCACAAGCATTTTAATTAACCTAAAGTGAAAAAGGTTGTTATCGGCCTGGTTCCGTTTGTATCTTTTAGACATTTTAAACAGACTCCTATGCAAGTAATAAGGCATATTAAGCTCATATCCCATGAAAACCATAAGTAGACGAAGGTGGTACAAGAAAACGAAACCATACCGGCCCTCGCAGGTGATAAACTACTTGGTTATCATCAGCAAGTCGTGCCCACGTTGCTTGAGCATATTTGCGAGTAAAACTTTGTCACAGGAGCTCACTTTTCGTGACTGGAAGAGAAATGTCCACAGGACATCTTCCACCTTGAAATTTTTTGACCATTTTTGTCCAGTAGCAGGCAGACCAGTAGCTAAACTGAGAAATTGCTCGTCAATTTCCAATTGGACATCCCCAACCTTGGCTCGACAGCCATCAAAGGTAAATGCAAATTGCCGATCCATGCAAGGGTTAAAACCATCAAACTTTTGTATGAACGGGAGCCAGCGAAATTGCTCAAGGTCACTATAAGCACCGTCGAACATCAACAAAGCTTGGCAACCATTGGGTTTAGCCCTTGTGAATGGAGCCATGGTGCGAGCGCATGGTAGGGTTTCGATAAAACAACAACACACAAGAGCAAAGATTGTTTGGGCTAACAGCTGTGAACGATGAAAGGGGAAGTGAATTAATGTGCGCATACGAGGGTGGTGGGATTATCACCGCCATGCAACATAGTAATGGAAAAGTACAACGTTGTTCAATCAATCATAATATCAGTTAAACCATATTAATCAGCCAACCCAAAAATTAAACGGTGGATGGTATACCAATATGCCAATGTATTGTTCAATACGAAATCAAACCCAAAGTTTAATATGAGACATCGTATAACTTCAAACTATTTCCATTCAATATGAAATCAAACTCATATGTTACCCACGTGCTAGTTGCATAATGTGTAGTCAAAGTTTATAAAACATTGTGACAAGAGATAAAATCGATAAGCCAAGAGCTTATAATAACAAGGATCACATTATATAAAAACCAAAATCAACCATGACCCCTATATAATCAAGTATAATCGATAAATTTACATGCCCGATGCCTTATCAATCAAATAAAAGTCAAGTTGCACAATCAAAGTAAGAATAGGCAATCTTTTCAGCCACATGATAAACCAAATATAAAGTGCCACTCAATATATCGATAAAAACTATGACAGTTCCAATAACGATAGAGGAGTTTTCACGCTTTCAGTCGTGAAAACTAAATCGACCAATTTGCAAGTGTCTCATGAAATGAAAATATCATCTATTTGCAAAAAACGATGGAAATTTGAAGTTCATGAGACATAGGTGTAAGCATCTTTTAGGGCAATTAAAAAAAATTGAATTCGCTGCCAACAATGGAGACACACTGGGAGAAGTAGTTATCTCTATCAAAAGAAATAAGTTTAGATTAGGACAACAAAGAAAAATTTAACTCAAAAACAACCATCAGAAAATCGTACAAACATCATCATTTACTATCTTTTCCAGCTATGTTTTAAAAGATGCAAACTAATAACAGTCTTAAGATCAACAAGTCACGATATTAATGATAAAATATTCAATACTGTTGGCATGGCCATTGCTGCCAGTAGGCGTCCATAGCCTCGCCAGGGTTTCCATTTAACCCACTCAGAAATCTGTATCCTGTCAAGAATCTCTAGATCAGATTAAAGGACTTTTAAAGAGGTTTCTTATATTTTTTTCACAGATTTTCATTTACTCGACATTGCTTCGCTGCCAGCAGGCCTGTTTAGTACTCCGATGAAGTTGTCTTGGCGCCATGCTTGCATTTACCTGCTGCCAGCAGACCTGTTCAGTATCCCAACAGGTTTACAAACACTTCCCACAGCTCTTATTTTTATTTTTTTCTTTTAGGGATAGCTGAGCGGGGTGACGCTGAAAAATCTTGATATTTTATCATATTTTTTTAGACCTCATCAGAATTTTTTGACACTATCCTTTATTTAGCTCCAGAAATTTTTTATTTACAAAACAATCTTGCTATGATAGGGAGACATCCTTTTGAGTCATACCTCTATAGAAAAGGGACAGCGTAAAAAGATAATAGATGATCATGACAAACTTTGCTCAGAGATTGAAATTAGTAAACTTCTTTCAAACAACAAAATTTTCCAACATAAATATCATTTTTAGAAATATATCACTGATGTTCGTACAACCTTTCAGAAGTTATTTCAGCGAAGAAATTTTCCCATGGTCTTAATCTGAATGGCTTAGTGCACAAGTATGCATATGTTTCAAAAACACAAAAAACTGATCAATCAAATCAAAACCAAAAATAAAAGGAAAGGAAAAATAAAAACAAAAGGAAATATTTACATAATATGCAAGGGTAGTAATCAAGCAAAGTATATTTTCAAGGCTTGGCCATTCACCGGATAGGTGTCAAGCTGCCCTTCAAGATTCTCCAAACGAAAAGAACTAGGACCCTACTTTTCAGCAATCAAAAATGGCCCAAGCCACAAATTTTGAGACTTGGTGTGCTCACCCTTCCCTTCATGTGGTTTGTCCCACTTTATGATGAGATCGCCTACTTCAAAATTCCTATCCGAAGCAGAATTAGAATTGAACCAACTTTTAATCAGTTGTTGATGTTGGTCTAACTTATGCTTAGCTTGGGTTCTTACTTCTTCTAACTTCATCAAAGCGTTAATATGGCTTTCTAAAGGGGGACAATCTTCTTCTTGAACTTTTTGTGACAACTGGAGCGAAGGAAGAAGAATGTGAGGTGGTAGAATGGCTTCTTTGCCATAAACGAGAAAAAGGGGGGAATTACCTATAGCGTCTTTGGGTGTCACCCTATCAGCCCACAGTGCATTAATCAATGCATTGTGCCAGTTCTTGTGATTTTCAGCCACGGTTCTCTTGATAATTTTGATCAAGTTCTTGTTTGTCAATTCTACTAAGCCGTTGCCCTGGGGGTAGTAACTAGCAGAATATTTCAGTTTTATTCCTTTCTCTAAGGAGAACTCACTCATCTCAAGAGAAGAAA
>SNQJ01S0159083.1:6708-21914 GCA_010110895.2 Picea sitchensis | reverse complement strand
GCAAATAATCAAGTCTTCAAAAACCTATGCTCTGATACCAACTTGATCTAATAATGAAGAAGACTTGTATTCTTGAAAATATTTGCAAGATTTAATTCATGTGTTAAAATGCAAATGGATCAATTTTGAAACACAACTTTTATAGATATTACTCATTCAATATGCACATAAATAGCAGCAATAAACAATGAATAGAAAACACATAACACAACAAATGATAAAGGAGTTCAGCCCTCTCTTGGGATACATCTCCTGGTCCAGCTTCCAATGGATCTTTTGTATTATTTTCTCAAAGTGCTCAAATATATGCTTTAAAATGTTAAAAATGCCAAATAGATGGCTCCAATGGCTTCAAAACATCCAAAAACCCCTAGCTGGGCTTTTTCGGCACCTCGTTTGGCCAAAAATTGAAGAAGATAGGCTTCTTGGAAGTTCCCCTTCAAACTTGTTGTCTCTGGATTGCCAAAATGCACCCTTGCCTCCTCAACCTAGCCCCCACGCGCTTTTATGCGTTAAAACTTAGCACCAGGTGCAACCACACAATTGGTACAAACTGTAGAACGGTTACGCATTGGCCCTTAACCGTCTAAGGCCCATGGGCACATAGCCACCATATCACCTCGCGCGCATATAAAAAAAGGGCCGAGTCCAAACCACAGGACAACGATTGGCACGTCGGTGGTTCTATGCACAACACATGTGATCGAGCTCATATTAAAAAGGGCTATGTTAATACACAGCGCATGCCCATGGTCATATTATAAGGCATATGACCGGGGTTAAAGTTTGAATGTGCATGCGAAGGTTTAAACCATGGCCATATTACATAATAACATAACCACGAGCTGGGGCTAGGCCCCAGCCCGACCCCCCACCCAAACTTACAACATTTGAATTCAAATATATTCTACACCATATAGTGTTAAGAAACACTATGGTGGTACGTTGGTTGGTGGTCTTTGCCAATGCTTTGCACGCGGGTGGAGGTCACGGGGTCAAATCCAGTGGACTCCAAATAAATTTTAAACCAATATATAGGGGACACGTGGCGGCCATTGATTGGGCCACGTGTCACCATGCCATTTGTTGAAAACAAGCCACATCATACGCCAACTTTCCACATAACTACCTGCCATGTGTTGTATGGCCCTATCATGTGTCATACGATCTGTCACGTCAGCATCCGTACGGACTGTACAGTCAGCATCCCTTTTTTTTGCATGTTTGTCATTTTGAACAGAACGTGATATCTCTCGCTCCCGACGTCCATTTGAATCCAAACAATTTGTGTTGGGTTCATGACGACGAGACCTACGCTCCCATTCGATTTGAAGCAATTCTGAGCACTTTGAATTTTTGAGAAAAATTTGATCCCTTGGTTCATGTACCAACATCATCAACTATACACCTCATGTATATGCCAACTCATCAATTACTTGTCTCAACCATGTACCCAACATGTACCTCAACCAAAATCCCTCATCAATTTTATCATCCAAATCTGATTTGTAACTCTGCAATAGACCTGGTGTATATGATCACATACCTGCAAACCTTCCTTAAATTTAACGAGATACTAGCATTTTCATCAAACTTTACTTCAGTCTCACATGACTAATTTTGGATTAGTCAACAACCCTAACTTGCAATAATCATAACTATGTACCTATAATGAATAAATATCTGAAAATGGTACACAATGTTCTTCAATGTCTTTTGTGCACTTCCTCCAGGTTTCACTACTTGGAACCTCTCAGAAAAGGAGTTATAGCAAAAATGACATACCTTGTTGAGTTTTGGCTTATTCTAGAGAGAAAACTTCTAGAGAGTGCCCCGCATAGAATATTCCTTTATGGATCTAAAAATGGTACAAAGTATACTACATACTGTACTCTAACCAATACATTTGGTCTTACTAAATTTGAATTTGTTATGAAGAAGTTATGATGTTTTTTCCTGAAACACTTGTTTTAGACTAGTTTCAGGACTAGCCACAAACCCTATTTTCCACGGAGTGTAACTCCAAAAATACAACGACCCACAAGCTAAAATTTGTATCACAACTACTTGGATATGTTTCCTCAATGGCCTCCTAATTTCACGGTCTGAATCATTCTAGAAAAAAAAATTATTGCGAAAATGGTGAGATGACCTGTAAATAACATACCTTAGAAAGCATCATCAAAAGAATTTATCCTCCCTTGAATTTCGGCCTTCTTTACTTCACCTTCCCTCTAAAATTTGGCTTAGATATAGTTTGGTTACCTCAATCACTTTTATATACTCAATATGCTCAATTGTCTTTAAAATGAGAGAGCCTTGCCTCTTATTTATACTTTCATGTAGCTTCCTCAAGGGGCTACCTTTTAACCATCTTAACCCACTTTCCTTGTTTTAAGGTTAACTCACTTCTAACCACTTGTCCACTTAGTAATTTCTCCATTAAATTTATTATTTAAATAATTTCTTTTGTATCCACTTTGACTTATAGTACACTCATCACTTCACTTTATAATTTACCTTCTAAAATCTCTTAAACCACTTTCCTTATTTTATGGCTAACCCACTTCTAACCACTTGTCCACTTAGTAATTTCTCCATTAACTTTATTATTTAAATAATTTCTTTTGTATCCAATTTGACTTATATTACACTCATCACTTCACTTTATTATTTGAATAATTTATTATTTGCAACCACTTGACTACTTTGACCTTTTGGGGCTTCTAGATGACTCTTGATGGTTCTCCAATTTCACATGGCCATAACTCTCTAACCGTGAGGAGTTATGTGATGTTCCACATACCACTGGAAATGGCATGACATGTGATATCCATCTAGAATAGTATTACCTACAAATATATCAAAACTCATACCATTATCCATCAAACAAACTTGGTTCCATTACCCAAACCATTGTGCTACCAGAATTTGCTACCAGACTTTCTTCAAGGGTTGACATCAATGAAAACCAAACCAATTAATCAACAAAATTCACTGAGGAAGAAAATGCCGCAAACATGTAGCTTCCATTTCGTTACTCACTAAAATTCTTATTATTTTTTAATTCATTTTTTTAATAATTAAGCAATAATAAACTAGGTTAGTATGTTTCGGTCTATAAATGATCAATTGTAAATGAATCCAATATCATTGGATTGTAGTTTTGTTTAGTTTGATTGGAAAAGAAAAATAAATAGGGAAACATAGTGTGCCAAAGCCTTGGTGGTAACTTGGAAGAAACAAATCTCATTCCAACAATCAATGTGAGAAATTTCCACACACTTCTAGATTCCATTTCGTTACTCACTAAACTTCTTATTGATTTTTAATTCAATTTAATCTAATATTTAAATAGTAATAAACCAAGGTAGTATGTTTTGGTTAATAAATAATCAACTCTTAATGAATCGGATATCATTGCATTGTAATTTTCTTAAAGTAAATCGAAAATTTATTGTTGTCACATCAAAAGGAAATAAATAGTCTTTATGTCAACAGTTTTTCATTATCGTCCTTTCTAGAGAAAAAAGAATCGTCCCTTCTGAGAAAAAAAATCATAATGTGTAATTTAGGTGGCGGAAAAACCATCCTAACACCAAAACCACCGACAAATAATTGTCCTCTCAGAAAAGATATGCCACAACGCGTAATTTAGGTGGCATCTGATGGCATGCGGTACTAAATGAAATCACATCAAAATAAAAGGAATTGTCTTTTCTTTATCTTTTGAGTACACCAAATGCATGATGTGCAGCCTGTCGGTGGATAAACCAATCAGTAAATTCACCTACCTATTAACAAAATTCCACCCACTTATGCCCGGTTTTTAATTCAATTTATCTAATAATAAAATAAACAATAACATATCAAGGCACTATATTTCCTTCATTATATAAGAAAAAATGCAAATGAATCTGGTGTCATTCCACATCATTTTTGTTTGCCCCCATTGGACAGTATTGAGAAATAGAGACACACAACATGCCAAATCCTAGTGGTAACTTGGAAACAACTGGTAGCCACACTTTTGCTTTGTCAGTTCAACAACTAGGTGAAAATATTAAGGTAATTCACTGCGCTTTCCCAATCTCTCGCTTTAATTCCTTATTAATCTACATTACATGGAATATTCCTCTAAATCAGCCTCCACCTCTACGGTGGATGGAAAAAAATGCTACCAATACAACGTGTTCATCAACCACAGAGGCCCTGATGTTAAGAAAACCTTTCTCAACCATCTTTACCATAGCTTAACCGAATGTGGATTGAAAGTCTTCCTAGACAAGGAAGAATTGCATAAGGGAGACTCTAATTGGTGTCAAATAAAAGATGTTATTCAAGTCACCTATGTCCATATAGAGATTTTATCCTCCACTTATGCGCACTCAAAATGATGTTTGGATGAGTTTATTCTCATTCTAGAGTCGATGGGGGAGTTGAGGTCAACAATTATTCCCATATTCTTCGGTGTCAATCCTTCAAAACTTCGGTGGAAAGAGGGAGAAGACAAAGAGTGTGATCAAGCCCTGTGCATGTTTCAAAATAAAATAACATCTGATTCTCAACCATGATACAATTCCAACACCATCCAAAAATGGAAGAAGTCTCTCTGTGATGTTGTAGAAATAAGCAGTTTCGAGCTTGAGGACCATAATGGGTGAGACCTATAACTCTCCCTATTCATCAGTTTTCATTTTCATATTTTGTTGGATTCATAGTCAATGTCATACTTTATCTATACTTTTTTTACGAGTGGATGGTTCCTTGTTTATTTTCAACCGGAATAGGATTCAAAACCCATTCCGTAAGGGGAACTAGATAGATGAAACCCTCTTTGAGTATTTTCTCTACCTCAACCTTAATAGTTGCTTCCTCCCTAGGGTTGATCGTTCTTAACTTTTGTTGATCAGGCTTAGCATTTCAGTAAGTATTTATTTAATGTTCAACGATTTGAGGGTTTATCCCTGGAATCTCTTCATATGACCAAGAAAAAACGTCATGAAACTCCTTAAATAAGGCAATGTAATCATGGATCTCTTCGGGAAAACATTCTCCGCCGATGAACACATTTTCTATGACATTGGGATCATTTGAAATTTTTATAGGGATCGTTTCCAAAATATTCTCCATGTTCCCTTCAGCATCAACACCATGTTTTATTAAAGGGTTCAATGTCTTTTCAACATTGTCATTCATGTGGACATGGAACTCTCCTCTTTCGATGCGATCTCTCTTCGAAAGGAAAAAATATTGATGGTGAAAATCATCCCAGGGCCTCTCCAGACCTGTCAGTGCCTCTAGAATAGCCTCATATAAGGGAAGTAATGTCTCAAGACAATCCAGAGAATGAGAAGATTTAAATTCCCAAACGAGCTTCGGAAGATCGTCAACTTCCTCCATCTGAACGGGATTTGGATCCGGGTCTGCAATGGCCGTCTAAATGTCCTTATGAGTGATTTCAGCTACAAAAAAAGGTTTCACCATTCTTGCATGCCTAATCCCTTATACCCAGTCAGACAAAGATGATATAATCTAAGGATCCTTAAAGTACCTTATCCAAAAATGGTGCACTTGGGATATAGGAATTGATGAGCTCGAGGTATCTGAAGTGAAACAAAATGTACAAGATTGGAATTGGAATATTAAAGGTTCCCATCAATGAAGAATAAATTTCAATTCCAATACTTTCAGTCACCACTTGGGAACTGTCTATTAACAAGATAGTATATCATGGTCGTGTAGTTGGATCTAAATGATTGAAACACAACTGGTCTATAGTCATGATTTTTCCTTCATGAGGAAAATAAATAAATAGGAAGACCGAATATATGACAACAGTCATATCGTAAGTTCAATTGTGTCCTATCAAGAGGTTGTAATCGAGTAGTGTGTCGCCTACCTCCACTTCAACATATACGGTTTTTCCACCCAACTATATGGGGAAGAATGAACGTATCCCATGGGCCCAAAAGGAACGACCATTGATTGCAGTCAATAGAGTAGGGGATGGAGCAAGCTCTGGAGAGCCGATAGATTTCCAATAAGAAAGAGATATCAAATACATTGATTCCCCCAAATCAATTGATGTCCTAAAAATATTATTCTTAGTGTAAACCACTTCAATTTGAAAAGAGACATGATAAGGGAGGTGAGGTTTGAAATTAGAAGGGTTAAATGTGATGAGTTATGAGCTAGAGGCATCTGTAGCCCCGATAGCAGAAAGTAATGCACTTTCTTGCACTAGAAAACTTTGGAGTACATCAAAAGAATACATCTCACATAACGACTGGGCCAAATATTCCACAATGGAATAATTTTGAGCGACCCTGGAATTCATATTATGTGAGGCCCTTTTGTATAGATCCTTGGGCATTCGAGGCATGGCATCACTTGAAGAAATATTTTCAGTATGAAGAGGACCTTGTGTCTTGGGGGTTTATTTACTCTTTTACCCAAACTCTAGTTTTCTTTAATTATGTGCTCGAGTCTATAGATAAGCATCTAAACTCGTCATATAAATATTTGATAGTGTTTAATTGGGTAGGGGAGCACCCTAGTTACCCCCTTGTTGGCTCCAAACATTAGATCCAGAAGCTATGTTTTGTCTATGAGGGAAAAAAATTGTTAATACGACAGGTTGTTGTTGAGATAACAACCTATGGGCTCCTTCCATATTAGGGAACTCGTGAGTGATGTGATATTATTTTCAAATCTTACAAGGAAACTTCACCTTCCTCTTTCCCTTTTTTCCCCCACCAAAACTAGATTATGGTTTAGTACCATTCTTGTTATTATTCCCCCCCATTTTTTGCTTACCCTTTATCTTATTTCCAGATTGTTGGGTACCTTTTGGGGTTTTCAATTACACACTATGTACATATGAAGTTTGGGAGGGAGTGGTCAAAGCCGAAGCTAGACTGGATGCAGAAGCTTGGATAAAAATATATACCATCTTATTAGAGACCAAGTCTGTAGGTGAGCTTTGAATGGAACCTACGATGCCATCAGCATGAGTTCCATATTTCATTTTTGTGGGATTAAAACCAAGTCATGGTGAATCCAATATAATTTTGTACATGAGTCCAAACTGTGAATAGATCAAATCTAGTTGTTGGGCTCTGAAGATCGCTTCTTCCTAAGAAAAGACTCTTGATGTGGAAACATCTTTAGAGATGTTTGGAAACAAAGACTTAAGGAACCATTTAAATAAGAATTCGGGAGGAACCTTGGATTTAATCATCCTCTTCCATCTCTACCACTCCTAGATATGATCAAATATATGAGTGGCTTTGTCTTGTTTGAAGGTAGAAAGAAGGTCAGTGCTGACATCGTAGTGGATCGGTAGCTAAAAATGGTTTAGATAGACAAAATCCAAATCATGGAAAGTAGAAAATGCTGCACCATCAAGCTTGATGTACCACTTAGTTGCAACTCTCGTAAGAGTGCATTGGAAAATACGTATCCAAACTGAATCATTGTTTAACGAATTTGATGAAAACCACAAATGAAAATTCATTACACGGTCGTCGGGATCTTCACCAGGATTGCCTTCAAACTTAGGAATATCATATGACAATTTGGTGGGGACTGGTGTCCATTTTAGATTATGAAATTTTTCGTACGCTTTGACACATCTAGCAAGTTCAACGTTGCCAAAAAAGGTAACCTTGGTTGAGACCCAAAATTCCATCTAGGGATATTGGAAGTCTCGAGTTGAGGACCATTCAAAACATAATAACTTGGTTTGGTACTGGCACCATGCTACCAAGAATATTTTTTGGATGGGCCAAAGCTATGGATGAAACCTTGTTGGCTCTAGTTAAATGGAGCAAAGCCTCCACCCATCTAGTTCCCGAATAGAAAAACAAGGTTTCCCCCTACAAACCTTGTTAGGAAAAATATACTCCTTGCATGGGGTTGTTCTGATGGAGAAATGGATTGCCCCTTGACGACATTCATTTCAAAGAGAATGACCCTTGCATGAGGTTCCACTATCCTTGGAAGGGTTTCCCCCCTACTGACACTACAAACGTGGTGAAAGAATTACTTTTGAACCCACCATATAACATGAATGGGGTCAAAGTAGATGACATACTAGTGGATTGAAATCTACTACCCAATAGTACCACCCCATGCCACAAAGGGATTGGGACCGGAAGAGTGGCAACAAACCGCTCCCAATAGAGGGGAATGACAAAGAAATATGACCTCCTCCCTAAGGAACAACTTGGTAAGGGATCAACAAACTTTTCGTACCAACGTTATAAGTTTGGGACATTAACTGAGAACCAGTCAAGATGTTATGATTTCTCTTTGATAGCATACCAAATGAAAAAGAATTAGTTATCAAAGGTAACAACATGGTTTCACCCAAACCTTGAGTGGAACCAAAAATCAATGAAGTAAAGTTGTTGATTGAGATGAGTATGGTGTTATGCACTACACTCGTCGTTTGATTAGAGACACCCGAAGGAAGGATTCCTCCGGTGACAATTGTCGATGTGGGGGTTGCAGGAACCCCCCACCCAGACACTTCTGTAGTGCCTTCCATTAGAACCCACTGAAGAGGGAGACTATTAGTGAAGTCTAACTCAGGAGCCATAATTTGCACAACAACTAGAGTGTTAGGTACAATTAATGGAGGATTGAAAGGATGAGCGAAGTCTTAGACTTTGAGATCCGATATGGTTACAATATTCGAAGAAGAAGTGTTAGTTTCTATGGGTTTTGTGTCTATGATCTTGACCAGACCAATTGGTACAAAAGTGTCAAATTGATCAAGTTGATGCCTCAAGGGAGGTGACATAGGATTTAGTCCTTCTTTTTTAGGTGGAAGACCTTGAATTCTCCTCGATCGATGAGGTGGTTGATCAACCACTTTGAGTTGTTAGCTTTGGGTGACTACCTACACACCTTCCTAAGTAATTTATGATCGGGGAACACATCACTAGAAAATCCCTAAAATAAAAAATAGTCACAAATAACCTTTCCAATATATCGAATCAGGTGGATTAGATCCTAAGATCACAATAGTAACAAAGTAAGGAAAGGACCTTCCAGATGAAGGCAAGGGTTGATTAAGTCCCATGAACCAATGAACGAATGAGTGAGAAGTTGTTACCCCAACCTCCACTAAGTAACATTATCCGGTGCAAGTACCTACACTTCGCGGAGAACCCTCCAACGATACTGAAAAGTGTGATATGAACTCTTCCCTAAGTACTATGGGAAACCCTGCATAGTCACCTCTGAGATCCCTAGGAAAAGAAACTAAGGTCATCAACTCGCAATCAGTGTCTGGGCGGTATATTCAATAGTTGGGATCGAACATATGGGAATTGCATTTAAACATAAATCTTGAAAGTAGTGCCTCTCACGGAGTTAAGGGCACTAATGAAACCCCCGATATACAATTTCTCCACTATGCTCAGTCAAGCTTCGGAGGGGTTGCCTCCTCGGCTCTCCTTTACATGACCTCGTGTTTCACCTTTGTGTTAGAAGAGATTCCTGGCTATACTTATACAAAATTGGGTTTTGAACTCTCTATCTCAGACTCCTAAGTTTGGTTTTTGGCCTTTGAGAAATTAAATCTCCAACCTAAACCAAGGCCCTAGCCTAAAATTAGTTTTTTTACCTTAGTAAAATGAAAATGTCTAATTTATTTTAATTAGCGTTCATTTTATAGGATGTTATTTACTCGAAGAGGATGATGAGTGAAACTAAATGGTGTTTCAATAGAATCAATAAAAACAACACTTAAGAACTCAAATTCAAAATGTAGTTCTTCATTGAAAATATGAGTGTGAATAACGCTTAAGAATTAAAGAAGCAAACTCTTTCTTTTTGATATGTAAAGAATGCAATGTTGGCCCTCAACCAATTTTTGAGGAACACTTGGTCATATTTGACCATTTTGGGACTTCGACAGCCTGTTGAAGATGAAGTGCCAAGCGAAGTGGAGATTACGAAAGTTAGACCCCCTTTTGGGTCCTTTTTGGGTTTTGGGGCAATGTAAAGGGTAAAGCGATGTCGGCCCGTGGGTTCACCCACACTTAGGCCCACTTTTGCAATGTATAAATAGATGTATAGGAGAAGTAAGTAGAGGACAGTAGTGTTCAATCTATGTGATCGAAGGATTGTAAGTGCTTTGTGCATGTTGTGTGAGATTTGCAAGGCTAAGTGCAAGAAACTGTAAGAGATTGAGAATAGGCTTCGTGCTATAACCTAATGCAAAGAAGAAGAATCTGGTGAGCTGTGCAGATCTTCTGTCCTGTGTGTAGTAGGGATTTTATGGCTCTATGTTGTAACCTAATTCACTGAAGCTAATAAAGAAGAAGAAGTTGGTGGACGTAGCCCCAAGGTGGGGGTGAACCACGTAAATGTGTGTGTTATGCTTTGTGCCTGGATGCTATGTGTTTATCTCTTGCTAAGTGATTTGATATATTTAGATAGATCTGTTGTATATGGTTATGCTTAGTGCCTATGATATGTAGAATGCTAGATCGGATCCATAAAGTGTATGCTAAGTGCTTAATCTGTTAGATCTAGATAACGTGTTGATGCTAAGTGTCTGAATACATTGATACTGTGAAGTTTTGTGCTTTCTAAGAAGTATAATAAGGGTTAAATCTTGATGAATGATCTATACTAAGTGCTCTGAAAGAGATATAATCACAGATCTATGTCCCAGCTAAGGTTGCAGACACCTGAGTCTTGCAACGACCCCTGCCTCTACCTCGGGTGAGACTTCATCTGCTTCACAGGTATTGCTGAAAGGGCCGGTAGTTAGGGTTTCATTGGTGCACTTTTGTAGCATTGAACCCTGGGTCTGCCCCTATGCCAACAAATGGTTCTGTTGCCAGGACCTGAAACTATGATTGTTGGGAACTGAGAAAGAAGAATCTTTGTGCAAAGATTCGTCCTGAAATTTTAAAAGCTTTGTCCGTGGATCAATGCCCTAGTGCGCAGTGATCCACTTGATCCAAAAAGATCTGTGTTGAAGAAGGAAGGACAAATCTGAAGAAAAGAAGTTAGATCTAAACACTTGCTGCTCTAAGAAAGGTTAAGGTGGAAGTTTCTGAAGAAAAAAAAATGGTCAGATCTACAGAAAGAGGTAAGATCTGTAAATCTTTGTGCTCTGATAAAGGTAAGAATAGTTAAAAGTTTTTAGATCTGGAAACTTTGTGCTCAATAACTGGAAATTTTTGTTTCTAAAGTATGGATTTAGGTATGCTTGATAGATTTTGTCCTAGCTTGAAAACTAGGCCATTGTTAGATGAAAGAATGTTTCATATGAATAGATCTGATAAGAATAATGAAAGATATGTTATACCTATGCATAAAAAGAATTTTTGGACTAACCAATGGATGCAGGATCCTAGAAATAAATTTTTGTAGGCTAGCCATTATGATCCTAGTATGCAGTACAAGAAAAATTGGGGATCATTGAAGAGAAAGAGAGGATTAACTCTTTGTTACAGCTGCAGAAGACTAGGACATATTGCTAAGGAATGCCCTGGGAGAAACCCTAGTTTCCTCTATTGTAAGGCTATGGACCATGAAGTAATGGATTTCCCTAGAATGATTGCTAGACTTGAAAAGTTGAATATGGAGCAACCAAACCCTGAAGGAGATCAAGAGACTAAGATTATAGAAGAACCCCCAAAAGAATCAGAGATTATGTTACTGAAAATGAAAGAAACCCTGGATGAACATAAAGATGCCAGTTTGTCAGAGATCTTCAAAGAAAAGGAGAAAATTGAAATAAGAATAGGATACTTTGACATTGACTGTGCTCTGGATGAGGGAACACACATGAACATTATCACAGAAAGTACTTGGGAAACCCTAGGAAGGCCTGCTATGGTTCCTTCACTAGGAAGAATAGGGTTGTTTAAAGGAAAAATGGTAACTCTATGTGGCAGGATTACTCAGATAGCTATGAGTACCCATGGAGCTTCGACAGAGGAAGAATTCAAAGTTATTAAATTTATTGAGGACCATGCCCCACTTCCAACTTTGTTAGGCAAGATATGGATTGAAAAAGACTAGATCCAGAGAAAAGAAGAAAAGGAATCCCTAGAACAGAAGAAGCAAGAACTCATGGAATTTATGACTAGAAGGATCGCCTACCTGATGGAAGAACAAGAGAAAATATCTAAGCTATTGGACACTAGGGACTTGGATATCGAAGCTATAAGAGCATTAGAGGAACCATAGAAGATTGAAATACCTAATCCATATGATGAAGGAGTATTACCCTTCGATCTGAAGAAATAATCTCAGCAGTGCGAAGTGACTATGTCGAGAGAAGATAAGAATCAGAATGGAAAAAGGATGACCGAGACGAATCTCACTAGGAAGAAGGATAGAAAGTTAAGTAAGAAGAGGGATAAGTTTGAAAAGTTACAGGAGATTCCAGATGGAACATCGCAGAAAGAAAACTTGCAGAATGGGAGCTTCATCGAGATATCAGAACAGCGACCTATGGAACTTTGTTGTAGTGAAGCAATATAGTCGTTGGACCGATATACCCATTCAAATTTCACCTTGAACAGACAAAAAAATATTACATGATCATCACTAGACCATTGGACCACGCCATCACAGACATAATATGATTTAATGACTCCTCANACTTTTTTCTAACTAAGAACTTGAGCCCACAGCCTTAGATTATTTTTCACTATGATCATCACCTTGTTCACATACCCTCCACTGCAGTTCACACCCGATCTAATTGACCCCAAGCTTGTATGTCGGACGAGCTCAGTGCAATAGAGAAAGCAGTCGAAGAAGTTCTGATTGACTTAATGGATGAGAGAGTCATGTCATAAAGAAGGATGTCTGCAGGTGTGCAAGAATCGTCAACAGGAGGATTCCAAGATTCTCCCTCAACATTTTGCAGAGTAGGACCTTCCAGAACCACAACCGAGACAAGAACAAAGAACAGAGACAACATTGCAAATGCCAATCTTATCCCATGCATTCTATAAGTTTTCATACCACCTTTGAGTGGCGTGATTAACCATGACAGTGTACCTAGAGACTTCGAGAATACTTTGATCACCGCGTACCTTCCGAAAGGAGTGCACGTAGTTCAAGCTGATCAAGACAAGCTCACAACGTTGAAGTTTAGTGACTTCAACCTTGGCGACCAGAAGGCTTACAGCATGCTCACCCCGCACAAGTATCTAACCAGGACTAAAGGCAATAATTCCAAGATAATCCTACAATCATGTACCCAGAACCTTGTGTAGTCCACACTGCTCAATGTGATGAAGATTCCGCACTTTGGACACCATTAGGAGGTGAATGCATGTGTAAAGTTACTGTTGTCGTGCTATCAAAGAGGATACCTATGGCTAAATCGATGCATCACTGTGGATCCAACCCTAATCAACCAAATCACAGGACTCAGCATGCAAGGCCTTGACCCATATGATTTCTACCCTAGAAAGACCTCTAACCAAGAATTAGTGCAGAGAATTAAGGAAACCTATGGCAATTTCAAGAAGGGCACATGAGGCTACAAGTTAGCCTCTATCTAGAGTGTCACAGTGCGCCTTTCTTGTCAAATGATCGTGGGAAAGTTAGTTCGTAAGAATAGACCAACTCAAGTGATCGGATTCGTGGTTGACCTCACAGGGAAGTGCGCAGAGGGATTGTAGATGAACTGGTCACAGTACCTTATCAATCAACTAGAGATTGATTGCATAGAAGTGTAATACCAAGTGTACAACTTCCACTTTAATTGGCTTCTCATACTAATCGCTTTCATTGCCTAGGAGCTACTAGAAGGTGCCATTTTCCTGGATATAGAACCCTTTGAACCACTGGCCGCAAAGTTCTGTACGCTGTGGTATTCCAACGACATGACCAAACAGTGGCAGTGCAATGTTGTTTTCCATGCCTACTACAAACAGCTGAAGATCGCAATCCAGTATACACCATGCATCACCCCGAACACACTTTACAGGTTTAGACCCTTGATGAAGTTTAGCATGGACCGCCACTTTATCTACATTACAGTGCACGCTGCTGAGCATAAACAACATCTCCAGTCATATTACAAGTTGACACAAGATGAATTGGAGGAGATTACCAAGGAATGGTTCGTAGACCTCCTTGTTCCATCAAACCCTGCAAAGATGTCCGATGTGGATAGCCCTTAAACTATGTTGGACACACCTGGACCAAGCAAAATAAAGAAAAATGATGAAGTGCATGATGTCCATAGCACATCGATAGAGACATATTCGACCTCACCTAAGCATGGAAATGATGGTGGAGAATTAGGTGGCATAGAAGTCAAGCAAAACAAAGGCAAAGTTACTCCACCTAGAGAGGAAGAGGATCCAACTAAGAAAAGGAAGGTTACCCTATGAAAGCCTTCATCTCAAAAGAAAGCCAGAGCCACCAGGGCTATGTTTAAGACTACCCTCACCTCAGACGACTTCGAATTCTTAGTAGTTGCATTGAATTATGCTTCATTAGAGATCATGGAAAAGAAGGAAGCAAAACAAGAGGAGGTATTCAGTTGAATCAAGGGTGAACTTCGAGAAGTGCAGCATACACTATAGTCTAGCCACATAGCTTCTATCGCACCCGTGACAAGCCGAACAGAAGAACCAGGAGATGAGCCAACCCAACTGCTCCAGATCACCAATAAAGTTGAATCTCACCTTCGATGAGCTCAGGAAGAAACATTGCAAGATACCTAAGCTTTGGCACAGATGCAGAAAGATATGCTAGAACAGTGTAGTAATGCAGAACAAGAAAAAATAGCTCTTCAAGAAAAGTGGGAGGAAGAGAAAGAAGCGCTACAGCAAGGTAGCGAACAATTTCTCACAGAGGAACTCGAAGTATAGGAAAAGGTTCACAAAGCACTTTGCTCTGTGATAGTCATCAAAGTTCAGATAGAAGAACGAGTTCCACGGCAGGTGGCACAATTGGAAGGAGTGATCCAGCAATTTCAGCAGTGCATCACAAACCTGGAACTTCGCATTGTGCCTGAGACACCTCAAGAAATAAGAGATCTAAGAGAGGCCACTGCCCGAAGCGTAGTTGACCGAATAAAAGCCTTTGCTTAAGAATACAAGCAGTTGAGCTCCAGAAGCACCCAGACATATGAAAACCTCATGGAAAATCCAGATTTACAGGCGTTAGAGTCGCAACACCAACACGCACAACAACAAGCAAAC
>SNQJ01S0159082.1:21852-32977 GCA_010110895.2 Picea sitchensis | reverse complement strand
TGCATGGGAGATAACCCGTATACACAGGTGTGGAGAGCAAGTACTTCGGACTTCGGGGTTTCGTCATTCGGGGTTCAATAGGACGAGAGTTTTACACCTCGTGAAATCCCGAGTCACGATTCACCGAATCAAATCTGAGCCGTTGATCGGAGAAGGGACACGTGGCGTAGGATCCCTGTGGATCGGGTTTCGGCGTTCGGCGTTCCCAGAGGCAAGGGTTCAATCCCTTTGAAATCGCGACCGGCGATTTCCCGAATCGATCGGAGGGAGGACACGTGGCAGAAGATCTGGAGGAGTCGAGATTCGGGGTTTTGCAGGGTCTGTGACCTTGCGCATCAGGAGGCGCGAACTCTCGAATCGCGAAATCCCGATTGAACGAGAGGGAGACAGGTGTCAAGAAGTAGGCCTCCCCAGGAGATGTCGACACGTGGCATCGGAAAATCAGGGTTCAGGGTTTTGTGATGCAAGTGCATGGTGACCGGTAAAAACGCGATTCCGCGATCCCCGATCGCACGAGAAAAAAGGTGACGTGGCTGAAGTGGGACCTCGAGTGCGAGAGGAGGATAGGTGTCATCGGACTTCGGGGTTTCGACGTTTGGGGAATCGGATTTCTCGATGCTAAGGAGTTCTTTCCTCGCGGATTCGCGATCCGCGAAATCCCGAAAGGGACGTGGCAGCGTGGGACCCGGAAGTTAGTGGAAGACACGTGGAAGTATATCAGCACATCGGTGTTCGGGGTTTCGAAGGGTAAGTATCTCACTGCCTTTCATCCGTCGATTTCTCGATAGGAAAATCCCCGAGACCGAGAGCGTTGACTGTTGACCATTCGGAGTTCGGGTTTCGGAGGTTGGAGCTGTTAGTGAATTGTGTTCGCATGAATCGCGAACCCCCGAGTCGCGATATCCCGATTTCCGAAGGGGTTGTTGTGGGTGACTCGTGACTCCCGAGGGAGTTGAAGAGCGTTGACTCTTCGGGCCCGTGAGAAACAGAAGGTCCTGGTGGAGCGACCGGCTTGCTCGGTGAGGGGCAGAGAAAGGTTGCGTCATATTCAATGAAGCTTTTTCTAATAGATCGAAGATTCCCTGGAAATCATCGTTGAATTATATTTTTATTCGTTTATATTCGGCCAGCTTTGCTTCCCACACTTTTATTATTATGTCCCTTTTAACTTGTTCATAAATAGATAATTTCTTAATCTTTCCAACCTCTTCTTTGATGAGAAAGTCACTGCCTTCTGAAAAGTTGTTCTAGCTTCTTTCGCCTCCCTTTCCTTCTGGAACACATTCTCCAAAGACTTATTTGTTTCTTGAAAATATTTCTGGACTACTTCCAGATTCAAGAACACTTTCTATTGTTCCTCCTCTATTCTTACATATATCTCCAATGCTTCTGTCCTAAAATTTTCAAGTTCTATTACCTGATTAGTAATAGAAATAATTTTATCTTGTAAATGTTTGTTTTCTTCTTCCAGCTTTTGAACCTATTCCTATGTGAAATTTATTATGAGTTTTGCCTCCTCCAAGTCTTTATTCTTTTTCTAGATTTCTTGCATATCCTTTAGTCTATCTTGTTCTAGACCCTTCTATATTCCCCACCTAATATTTCTTTCATTTTCTTTTAGTTTGTCTTGCAACTGAATTATTGTTTGGTCCTTCTATTCAAGCATAGTTGTTAAATTTCCAACATAATACATGTTTGTTGATTCTATAGCACCCATTGTACCTGCTAATTCTGTTACAGATTCTCCATCCTTGAGTTTCTTTCCATCTATAATAACCCTATGTTTTTTAATCGTCCCTTCTCCTCTTGGATGAATTTCCTGTCTCAAGACTGCTCTTCGCTTTTTACTAAAAAAGTAATCTGATGAGGGGATTTCATCTCTCGAAATAGTCTCTATATCACTGACATATAAAACTCCTTCATGGGGGGTTCCAAAAGTCGATTGTAATGGAGTTAAAGAGGTGATAGGACTACCAAGTTCTGTTGAAGTTGTTCCTCCTATCTTTTCGGGAACATTTTTCATGATTTCTGGAATTGTTCCCAGCTCTTTTCTCTTCTCCGTTCCCGTTTGTTTTGTTTGAGAACCCTATGTATCTTGGGAAGGTATCTCAGTATTTTTCAACTTACCTTTGTTATTTTCTTTATCCTGTATATTAGTTTCAAACCCTAGAGGGGATCCTTGTTGTTCTGGCGATGGGGTTGAAATTTCACCCTCTAAACTCTTAGGTAGGCAGCTTCGCCTATGGCTTTGAAAATATGTGAGTCCATTGTATGAGTCAGGTGGCAAGGCCTGGACTCTATTCAACACTTCTTCATAAAACTCAACATCTTTAAATATATCATCATAAATAGATACTTCATGTTCATATGCCTTTAGATTAAAATGCATGTAATCCCTTTTTATTACTTGGTAGGGGTCATATTTTCTGTTCTCAATATCTACTAATTTCACTTCTTCTAGTGACTCAGCCTCTACCTTAGAATGGCCTAAATTTGATAAAGAAAATTTCCCAACATGAACAGGGAAAGATGGCCATGATTTTTTCTGAAGTGCTTTTAATTCCAATCCAACACCACCCTTGACTATCTGATAAGCTACTTCCCTGCACACCAATCTGTCTGGTAGGAATTTAGGGAGTCCATGACGGGGAATGGAACAACCATAAACCCTAATGTAGGAAAAAATTTCCTCAATAAACCAGTCGACAACTTCTTTAAGACTTTCTATGATTGTATCAGAAATGCGAGGGGGTTCGCATCCAAAAAACATTTTGTGCATGGGAATAATGATAAAATGACAAACCTCATAAAATGCGCCTTTAGAATTTTCTTCCCAAAGGGCCGAGTGGTATTTATGAATGGGTTATGGACAGGAAATACTCCAACTCCAATTCATTAATGGAAAGGGGGTCATAAAATAGATTGCATCCATGTTGTATGCATACATATAAAAAGTTGCTAGTTGTCCCTTTGACTTGGATCCTTTGTACTTTAAAATTTCTTGTGTTAGGTTATCCGAAAAAATCTTATGCCAGTTAAAACCATTTCCTTCTGAAGCTTCCTCTAAAAAGGGCACCCAGTCTGCATGAAAATGACAGGGATCTTTTCTCCCGAAAAGTTTGCATAACATAATGGCTATATAAACCATATATTCATTTAAAGAGGTTGTAGTGTAAATCCCATGAGCATCAGCCCTAAAATTTTCTTCAGACCTTGCCCATCCTCTAATCATATTGGGATATGTCTGGTCTGCCTCAATACATTCCTTTCTCGGAAACTCAGCTAAAAATTCAGCATTAAAAGTATGTTTATGATTCGGCGAGAGATTATACATTACTTGAATGTGCTCAAGTCTGAATGAGAGGATGATAGCTCCTTGCTCATTTAGAATGCTCCTTGTTGGGATATCTACCTTATCTAGAGCCCAGCTGATCATATCAGTGTATGCCACAAGCCTCGGACGCACAACGATCTTATGAAGCTTAGACTCAACTATGTCCCGGAAATGATTTTCGGAGTCAGGATGAACATTCTCTAATTCATATTCCTGCAAATCTAAGATTTGAGTCCAAGATTTAATAGAATCTATAGCATGTGGAGTGGTATCGGAGATAATATCTCCTTCCTGTGCGTCTTCATTCTTCTTCGGTGCCTTTCTGGGTGCCATGACTTCTGTGTTTAATTGGAAACCTGTAACAGAAAATGTATGAATGAGCTCAGCTTAGAACAACAACACAGACATTCAAGTGTTTATTTTGAATATATTTAAAAAATGATGAGATTTGCACAGCTGTCACGAAATTAAAGCTCTTAATGCAGAAGATATTTTACCGAGATACGCTTTTAATGTCCGTATTTAAGTACCTTCGGGTTTTGAAGAAAACGAGAAACCTACTTAATGGTAAGCGAAACATAAATGAACACCTAAGAATGATTACCATTAATCCTTTTTTTTAAGAAAAAGGTTAATTAATGTTAATCATGATTTAAAGCTGAAAACTTCATTTTTCGGAGTTTCGGAAATCCTGATGTCGAGAGGAGTTTCGGAAATCCTGATGTCGAGAGGTATGTAGTCGATGAAAAAACGATTTCCAAAAATGCGAAATTACGAAATCGCGATGCTTTAATTAAGATTTAAATGTTTTTATCACGTAAATTCATTTAGATTAGACTTTTATCGGGATTTCAGAAATTGAGATTTCGGGAAACATGATGACAGGAGACGTGTGTTATTAATAAAATCCGATCTCCGAAATCATGAAATCGCGATGGCTTGTTTCTTTTTTTTAAAACAGGGCTTAACTTATCTTAATTAACTAAATAATCATGATTAAGGCCAAAACATCAATAGTTTAATTTAATGTGACTTATGTATCGGGGTTTCGAAAATCGAGATTTCGGGAAACATGATGATAGGAGACATGCTCTCATAGAACCGCGAATACCGAAATCGCGACATAATTATTTTAACCTTTCTTAGAAGAGACTAAATTAATTTGTTTTTAAATTAAGATTCCAACGTTTCGGGAAATCGGGGATCGGGGTTTCGTGATTCGATTTTCATCAAGGATTTGTTTGCAGGAAACCCCGAATCTCGAAAATTCTTTAAAGTTTAATTTAAAAAATCGTAAATTTAAAAATTCAACCCGTTTTAAATAATTTTTCAAAAAAGCATCGGAAAAATTATATCTTTTGTAAACCTTTTTCCATTAGTTATCCAAAAAACAATTGATAAAAAGGTATCGTGAATTTATAAATGACAAAACTCTTATTTTAAGAAATCCAAAACCCAAAAAACACAAAAAATAAAAATCTAGGCCTTAAGGAAAAAAAAATTTAAGATCTGTTTCAACAAGAGGGGGGAGTTTCGAAATAACTTGAGTTCTTTCAGGGTCGATAATCATCCCTTCGCTTGACACAATAAATCATAAGAGCTTACCTTGTTCTACTGTGAATATAGACTTTTTAGGATTCAAAGAAATGTCGTACTTACGACATCGCTGTAGAATGGATCTTAAATGAGCTAGATGATCAACTTTGTTTTTCGAGAAGATAGTAACGTCAGCCAGGTAAACTATGACAAATTGATTGATTAAGCCTCAGAAAGCGATGTACATCGCTCTCTGGAAAGTGGCACCAACATTTATGAGTCCGAAAGGCATCTTCCTATAAGTGTAGGTGCCCCATGGAGTGTGGAAGGTGGTTTTAATTTGGTCTGGAGGGGACATCACGACTTGGTTATACCCTGAAAAACCATCCAATAAGGATAATCTTTCAGAATAAGATACTTGTTGAAGGATTTGTTCCATGGGTGGGACAGGGTAGTTGTCTTTATCAGACACTCGACTAAGATTTTGGAAATCGACACATAGTCGGATTTCACCACTCTTCTTCCGGACAGGGACAAGATTAGAGACCCATTGCGTGTGCCTAACTGGGAAGATTATCTTTGTGTTCAGGAGTTTATTGAATTCCTTCTTGACAATTGGTTCGAGTTTTGGATGCATTTTCCTTAACTTTTGTTGAAAAGGCTGGGTTTGGGGTTTCATAGGAATAACGTGTTGTATGATGTTAGGATCAAAGGTTTTTAGGTCATCGTACATCCAAGAAAAAACATCTTTGAATTCCTTAAACAATTTAATAAACACTGTTTTTTCTTGTTCAGAACATCCCACCCCTAAATTAATGCAATATGGATTGTCTTTAGTTCCCAAGTTTACTTTTTCATGCGTTAAAGAGGAACTATTCATTTTACAGTTTACTGATTTTTTGAACTTGTCCTGAAAATCATAAAAAATTTCTAATGTAACTACAAATTTAGGGATAGAATTTACCATGTCTAATAAAGATTCAAGAGATCTCAGATCTGGTATTACCGGGAAGTCACGAAGGTTTTCGTCATGAGTACCTTCATCGATTATTACGCCCTGGAAAGTTTCTTCCATATGCATGAAACTTATAATCTGTTGATCGTCATCGAAGACTCTTCAATTCGTGATGTTGTCAGGGATGGATGGTCTGAACAACAATTCGACGGAGAATGCATTTGGAGATAATCCTTCTGTAGGAAATAGTTTCAAAGCTACATTAGCTAACAAGTCGGCTTCCAAATTATTCAATCTAGGAATATAATTTATGTTAAATGTAGAAAACGTATTCATCAAATTCCATACCTCAGATTGGTAGCTTTTAAGATGTGGAGATAAACAGTGGATAGAATTTTTTACCTGTCTAACCACAATTTCCGAATCACCAAAGAAAGTCAAATTTTGAACATTCATATCTAATGCTTTTATGAGGCCTTGCAATAAAGCCTCATATTTTGCTGTGTTGTTTGTATATTCAAACTCTAACCTGCACGCAATCAAGGTTTTATTACCTGCTGGATCGATAATCACGTAGCCTGCACCAGCTCCTTCCTTGGATTTTGATCCGTCAAAGTAAAGAGACCATATTTGATTTTTTTCGGGTGCATGTGACCATTGGGTAGAAGCTACTGGCTGCATATATGTCAAAATTTCAAACTGATGTTTTGGGTTAGTGATAGCGGAAGTTTCAGCCATGAAATTGCCGAAAAAGGTATCCATCTCTTGTATTTTGGGTGAATCGAAAGAAGGTGTAAATGGCTCATTGGGCTCATTTAAATCTGTCACTGTGAGATTTAGGTAACGTTCACGATTTACCTTGATTTTGTTGGGCTTTCCATTCTCGGGCAGCCACAGGTGGGACCAATCTGTCGCAAAATAGCCGTGTAGCTGTTTTGACCAGTCTTTGCTAAAAAAAAAACCATAAACTTCTGGGATATCTACGACAATAATATCAATCACTTGATGAAATTTAGGGTTAGACAACAATCTTATAAGCACGTTTCTCAATTCACCTATAACTTTAATACTAGTTCGATCAAGCTGGATGATCTTCAAGGTGGATGGTTGAACTTCATCATTAATATTCTGACATATAGACCATGGCATTACATTAGATGACGCTCCTGAATCTACCATACAGTTCTGTACGTTCCTATTGAAGATTTCAAAAGTTAACAAAAATGGAGGGACATTTCTACGAGTACTAATGGTGGAAGCTTGTTGCTTTTTACTCGCGGCCTCTAAAACTAATTTATCTACATTTGTTATATTATTTACAGGAAGGTCTCTTTTCTCGTTCGAATCAGAAGTAGTCTTGGCAGAGGCCTTCTAAGGAACTTTGGGGTTTCTCTGAGAACGTTTGTTACTGCTTGGATTTTCGTTTTTGTTGTTCTCTGTAATATTCTGTATCATTTTTTGTAGCAGAAACGAGAATTTTAATAATTCATAAACAGAAATATTAGCCCTTAACTTTTTTAGATATTCAACCAAATCATAATATAAGATTGGGTTTTCATAATTATGTTTAGTCTCAGTTGATTTAGACTGTTTTGGGGGAAAATTCGTAGTGATTTCAGAAGAAGGCTTTTTTTTTGTCTTACTCCTAGTATTGTAGGGATGTACTGTCTCGAAATTAGCTTGAAAAATGCTATCCAAGAAATGTCCAAAAATGTTCGGAGAGGATTCATCTTATTCTACAATCTCTTGTTCAGTAAATTCCTCAAGGATCTCAAGAGGCATCAAGTTATCTTGTGCTTCTAGAATCGTTTGAATAGCGAATTGCAAGCTTTCTAGATTTAGGCCTTCAGTACTTGAATTAAGTCGGTTGGTGGGAAAAGGCTTCCTAAACGGGGGTTTGTAGGGCCCTTTACTCGAAGAAGCTTCTTCAGTTGTCCTTTTCAAATCTATAACTTGATTGGACAGTTTTTGAATGAATTTCTGTAAGTTTTCTAAATCTGAGCTTTCCAGTTGTGCCTTGTTTTGGGAAGGTCTAGGGAGGATTTCGATTTTCTTTTTGGAAGAAGAACTAGTCTCTATTTCGTTGCTAGTAGTGTCTTTTAAGCTAAGGATGTCTTTCTCAATCTGACTTGCCTCTTCGAAGGCTTCTAACAATGTGGCTTTCTTAGATCTCTTTACCCAAATGGATATGCTTTGATGCAAGGCTTTCGTATAATATGCTATGATAAGATTCTCGGCAGGCATCGAATCTATAGGGATTCGGTTCTTTAGTGTCAAGAATCTTTGATTAAAGTCTTTGATCTTCTCTTTGGGGTTTTGATAATGCATGCACCCTCCACAACCCATAGGTCGGAAGGTCCACGTCAACACAAGATATTTCCCTTTCCACTGGCCCGAAGAGCTTTGTAATGGCTCTTCTATTTCCCTTTCGCGAAATCTGTACCCACAGTCAATTTCAAGAATTCTCGCTTTTGCTTCGGGAAATCAGACTTCTCACTTTCCGTGAATCCGTTGGTCATGCGCTTGTCTTTCATATCCCTGAAAATCGAAAATAGTCAACGCTGACCCATCCTCCTCTCTTTCGGGCTTTTCCTTATCGCGATTTCGGTGGTCGCGGTGTCAAGCAACTTGTTGCCACGATTTTTGAAACCTGATGTTCCGAAATTCCGACACACTCACGAAGATTTCCTTTCAACGCCCCCTTGCTCCATCGGGACTTCGGACTTCGCGATATCGCAAATCCTAATGCAAAGAATTCGGGACTTCACTCCACGAAACTCCGAAATGGTCAACGGAGTTGACTCCGTGTCAATAGTGTGCCACCTGTCCACTTCGTTGACTCTTGTGGCCCCATACCGTTCTCTTAGCCTTCGGGATTTCACGTTTTGTGATATTTCAATTCCCGTTGCAAGATTTTCGAAACTTCCGCCTACAAAATCCCAATACAGGTATCCACGTGTAAATCCGACGACCCTTATGGATTGGATCTACATTCCTACTCCTCCTGAACTTAGAACCTTTCGGGAATACTCGCTATATCTCCGCTGCTCCTCTGTGAGATCTAACAGTGCACGAGACTTCACGGTTTCTCCTCAGAGAATTCTGACCGTTTGTTCTTCCTCTGAGAATCTGTCCTCCTGCAGCCCCTCGTTGCTACACTTTCCTTCAACCTCTTAAGGTACTTGTCTCGTGCCTTCCTTCAACTCCTTCAAAGTTTCAAATCCTTCTGAGCTTTCCACGGCTCTGCGTCTTTTAGAAAAACCCTTGCATGCACTCCTTGCGGTAGACTTTCGACCACTTCCAAGTGTTGAAATCCTTCAACTCTGCGCACACCTGCAATAGTAGTCTCTCAATACTTCACTCAGGTCCACAACCCTGAGCCTTCACTCGGTCTGCACACTCCTTGCAGGGCTCCTGTGCCAACTGCACTTCTGTGGAAATTAGAATAAAATCCTTCCCTCCTGAGCTTTCAGAGACAAACCTCTGAACACCTTGTCGACACACTCCTTGCGAACAATTCAACTTCACTCCTTGCAGGAACTCTTGCTCAGATAGAGAAACAATTGAAACTCATTCCTTTTCCATTTCCTCTCAGACTTCAAACATTCAACAATAAATCATTCATACATAGCATAAAAGCAATTGCATGACAGAAAGAGTAAAACATTCATGAGAATAACATTCAAAGATGCATGCACAGAGAATATATGAACACCATGAGCCTGAATCACAACTTTCTTGTATTAATTCATAACTTCTATATATGGATTCTGCTACACAGCTCTCTGCTTCTCTTCTATGCTCTTCATACACTCATCATCATGTTACAATACACATGGAGGGTGTCTATATCTCGTTTTCCTCTTGCGCTCTATAATTGTCTAATCTAACATTCAATTTTATCTACTTGCATTAACTACTATAAATGCCTTCTACCTACTAAGGACGAGAGAAAATTGCTCAAGGTCCATTTACATTATACAAGTGCGCCTCCACTTGATGTTTTATTAATTCTTCAAAATATTTCAAAATTTGTGCTGGGCGCTTTTCCAGCTGTCTGATTGTCTCCACGCTGGCTCGCTTGAGTTGCTCCTGCATCATACTCCCTTGCTTGAAAATTTTCATGGTCTCTTGTCCATGAGCTCACACACGATGTGTCCATGCTTCTGGATCTCCGCTTCATTCTCCCAGCTGGCAAATTCAACTGGATGGCCCTTCCACTTGACAAAATATTCAAAGTATTTCTTCCGCCTTGTCTTTTTGCTTACTCTTTTATCCAATATGCGCTCCATCTACGACTTATCTGCAACTAGCATCTGCTTCTTCCACTGGATTACTGGTTGTTCATTTCCTGTCCCTGCTTCCTCAGCTTTATACGGGTACAAATCTGAGATATTGAATATCGAAGAAATTATGATCCCATCGGGTAATTCAATCTCATAAGCATTCACCCCAAACTTCTTCAAGACCTTACATGGTCCGATTTTCTTCATCTTCAACTTATTATATGTTCCTCTCGGGAACCTTTCCTTCCTTAAATGTGCCAAAATCAGATCACCAACCTCAAATTGAAGTTGTCTTCTATGTTGATCTGCTCTACGCTTATACTCTTGACTCGAACTCTGCAAACGTTCCTTCACCAGGTTGTGAAGTTCCTTCATCGCCTCTGTGAATTCTTCTACACTAGCACTCCTAGTTGCATTCTGTTCTAAATCTCTCAGCTCAGAAATTCCCCTTGGCTACATTCCATAGACAATCTGAAGTGGACTCTGCCCTGTGCTTCTGTTAACTGAGTTGTTATAAGCAAATTATGCCTGTGGTAATATGTTGTCCCACTAGTTGTGGTGTTCTGTCACCAGGCTTCTCAGAAAGTCTCCCAGACTTCTGTTTACCACTTCTGTCTGTCCATCCGTCTGAGGATGATAAGCCGAACTAAATGACAAGTTAGTTCCTAACTTCTTCCATAAGGTCCTCCAAAAGTGCCATATGAACTTGCTATCTCGATCCAAAACTATGCTTCTTGGTAAGCCATGAAGTCGAATGACTTCTTTGAAAAACAGATTCGCAATGTGAGTTGCATCACTGGTTTTCTGACATGGAATGAAGTGTGCCATCTTGGAAAATCTATCTTTTAGCAATATTTCTTGTATAGGGGGGTAGGATGCAAAAGAAGGGGTAAAAACCCACTTGTCCAAAGTTTCGGGCGACAATGCGCCCATGGTAAGCAGCAAGCAAGTCCAGGCGGTCCAGATTTACGTGCCCAGATCGACGGCACATATTGGATTCCGGACCCCCCTTGC
>SNQJ01S0159081.1:0-20142 GCA_010110895.2 Picea sitchensis | reverse complement strand
AGGTGAAGAAGAACCAAAGTCCATTGGCCTTCGGGGTTTCGGCATTCGGGAGTTGGTGAGGTGAGAACTCACACCTCGTAGAATTGCGAGTCACGATTCCCCAAAGCAATCTGAGTTGTTGATTGGAGAAGGGACACGTGGCACAAGATCCCTGAGGATCGGGGTTCGACGTTTGGCGTTCCCGGAGGCAAGAGTTCAAGCTCTTTGAAATCGCGACCAGGGATTTCCCGAAATCATTCTGAGCCGTCGATCTTCAGGAAGACATGTGGCCACAAATCCTGATAAGTCGGGATTCGGGGTTTTGCAAGGTCTGTGACCTTGTGTACCAGGAACAGCGATTTCTCGAATCACGATTTCCCGACAGTATGAGTGGGAGACAGGTGTCAAGGGACTAGACCTCCCCATGGGATGTTGACAGGTGGCATCGAAGAATCGAGGTTCGGGGTTTGGTGATGCAAGAGAATTGTGACCGGTGAAATCGCGATCCCGCGATCCCCGATCGCACGAGCGAAGGAGGTGACGTAGTTGAGTGGGACCCCAGAACAGGCGGAGGACAGGTGTCCTCGGACTTTGGGGTTTCGGCGTTTGGTGTTTCGGGGTTTTCGACCGCAAGGAAATTCGCATCGCGGATTCGCGATCCGCAAAATCCCGCAGAGGACGTGGCGGCGTGGGACCCCGGAAGCTAGTGGGAGACAAGTGGAAGCATATCGACACATCGGCGTTCGGGGGTTCAAAGGGTAAGTATATCACTGCCTTTCATCCGCCGACTTCCCGATAAGAAAATCCCCGAGACCGAGAGCGTTGACTGTTGACTATTCGGAGTTCGGGGTTCGGAGTTTAGAGCTGTCAAGCGAATTGTGTTCGCGTGAGCCGCGAATTCCCGAGCCGCGATATCTCGATTTCCGAAGGAGTTGCTGTGGGTGACTCGTGACTCCCGAGGGGAGTTGGAAGAGTTTAGACTCTTCAGGCCAGAGGTTGAAGAAGGTCCTGGTGGGAGCGGCCGTGCCATCGAGGGCAGGTTGCGTCACAGGGTCCTTGGACTGCTCACCCTCAAACTGTAGTTTTCTTTTGTTTCTTTTCTTCTTGACAGAGTATGATTCTATCGGATCTCTTGGTGGTGAGATACCCTTCCTTTTTCTATGACTGCTTTTGGGAGTAATAGTCTTCTTAGTGGCATCCTTTTTACCCTTCTCCTGCTGTTGACAATCAGTCTGGAATTCATTCCATAAGAGGAAATAGTTCCAATCTACCTTCCTTTTCTTCAATGACTCTTTGACAATAAGATTAATGAGTCCTTGATGAGACAATATTCTTTCCACCTTAGTGGGATTGGCCTTGACCTCTTTAGACATTTTCGTGAGGGATTTGTGCAAGAAAAATGGTAGATTAATTGGGTCTCTGCTTGTAAAATGGTTTAAAAACTTAAAGTGATAGAACATCACTCTATTGTACCTCCCCTCACATGTTATGTAAACAAATATTTCTTTCAACAAGGACTACCACTTTGGTTCCCAGTATGATATTGGAATATCCTTTTTTCAGATCAAATCTTTGTGTACAAGCAACATGTATGACCTAAATTCAATGTTTGAAGGTGTGGTACACTTGAACCAACAGTCTCTTGACCTAGGTAAACCTGTATACTTAGGAATGATAGCGTCATCAATGATAAACTCCTCCTTTCCTATTTTAGCAGACCGCCCATCATAAGAAATGGAAAAATCCTTGACCACTTGTTGATGAAAATTGTCTAATTTTTCACAATATGAAAATACCTTGAAGAATTGTGGCACCTCTGGGTGAGATTCTAGGTACCAAACCCCATCAACTTCAGACCTCAAAACTGGCCCTACTTTTAGAATTAGTTGATGTTGATTGTACCTGTGATTATGGAAACTAAGTGCCAGGGAGACAAAGACTTCTAGGATTTAGGCTAACGGAGAGTATGACTCATGGAAGAGAAAACGAGACAGGGTGACACAGAGTTCGGATCACCCAACTSAAACACTAACCAAGTTTAGGAAACAAATTAACTGAGAGCATGCCAAAACTTTCAATTTTTGGTGGTACATTCATTTAAACTGAAACGAGATGGGTTTTGAACTTGCATGATAAATCGACTTGGCTTAATTGGCTTGAGAGCAATTTGTTGGACTCTAATGGCGCTTGACGATCACCCTGGGAAACGAGATTATGAGCTCTAGAAACGTGTTTGATTGATGAAATCATGAACTCACAATTATCTCAGTAATCTCCAGAATTCAAATTGATAATGAATGAGGATTTAATGAGGGATTAATGGGATCATGATAGATTGTCTACTTGTGACTGGAAATGGAGGGAGGCTTCATGACAACATGCATGAATTTTTGTATCACCGCTATGTCTTCATTTTGAAAAGACAAATGCAGTTGAAAGGACAACAGGAACTTAAATTTTTGTATAGACACAATTAGAATGTGCATACCTTCCAACTTGATGAGCTTTCAGTGGTTACGTTTCCATCATTGCACCAACTGACAGCTGGCTCGTGTGAAAGCACGGGCTTTCCATTTTTCCTGTTGAAACATTTTTGGTGGTTAACCGCATCTTTTCTTTGCCTTCTTAAATACCTGGAACAAAGGCTTTCGGTGGTTAATGAGAGCGTTTCAGGCTCGCCTAAACCACCAAAACCTGAGATTCTGAATTTTTCTTGACCAAACCAAATCCAAAATTTATTTTGAGCTTATTTACAGAACACAGACTCTATAACCTACCTACAAAAATTTAGGAATAAAATTTAGACCAAAACCTATCACCTCAAAAGCAAAATTTCCACCAATTTATTTGAGGAGATAACACTATCTCCTATTGGGGATGAACACCTCCCTGTGAGGTTTCAAGAACCACAGAAACAATGCCTTTCCTGAAAAAGAAAAAAAAAATATCTTCTAGTGCTTTCATTGGGCATGGAGTTATTCTATAAAAATAAAAACTAAAACTAACATTACAATGTCTAGGCTTCACATCCTTGGACAAAATAGAGTTTTAAAAATCGTTCGTTTACCGGGCCACCGAACATTTCTTCACCTCCCAGATTCTGTAGCATGAAAGTGTTTTTATTTTGTACTTGGGTTATCATGAAAGGACCGGTCCAGAAGGAATCAAACTTGTTATTCTTGCCTTTATCCTGTCTAAGAGCATCCCATTTTAGAACCCAGTCACCAACCTAAAAATTATCCACCTTTGCCTTTCTGTCAAAAGTTTTTTTGATCTTCTTTTGATGAGCCTCTAATATGTCCACTAACTGTTCGCGAGCCTGCTGTAGTTCCACCAAATCAAGCATTCTCCTTAGCATAGAATTTGACTCAGTTTGTTCTTCCTGAAAGAATCTAGCCACTGGTAAAATTAACTGAACAGGAAAAATGGCATCAGTCCCATAGACCAATTTGAATGGAGAGGTTCCTATGGCCTTTTTGATAGTTACTTTGTCTACCCACAGAGCAAATTTTAGTTTAGAATCCCAATTATTTTTGTTTTCCTCTAATAGTTTTTTGATGATTTTGATTAATCTCTTATTGGATGATTCAGCCGAGCCATTACCTTGAGGGTAGTAGGGGGTTGAATGTACCAACCGGATGCCCATTGATTTGCACATGTCTACTAATGCCTCTGCTTTGAATGTTGTTGCATTATCTGTTACCAGCCTTTTGGGACAACTGAATCTGCTCAAAATATTTTCATAAAGAAACTTCATGACTACCTGGTGAGTGGCATTCCGGTTGGGAATTGCCTCTATCCATTTTGTAAAATAATCTGTGGCTACTAAGATCCACTTATGCTGACCACTAGATGAAGGATTTATCTCACCTATAAAATCTAAACCCCACTACTGAAAAGGGCCATTCACCACTATAGGTCTCAGGGGTAAATATTTTAGTTGTTGTTTTCCCATAAATATTTGACATTTGTCACAAGATTTGATGAAGGCACACACATCTAAGAAAAGCAAAGGCCAATGGTATCCAACCCTCAGAATTTTATGAACAATGATCTTTCAGTAATGATGACCTCCACAAACACTTGAATGAAACTGATGTGTAACTTTGACTGACTCTTCTTTGTCTAAACATCTAAGAAGCAAACCAGCAGGATCTTTCCAATATAATAGATTATTGTAAATGCAGAATTTGATGGCTCTGAGCTTAAGGGCTCGGGCTTGAGTCATACTGAGTTCAGGAGGAACTTCTAGATTTTGAAAAAAATGTATAATACCTGAGTACCACTCACAAGAAGACAGGTGCTCTGCCACTTGTTGATTTCTATGTTGTCCATCCGCTACCAACTCCGTCTGCAAATTCACTGAATTTTCTCCTATGAAATTTATGTTCAACATCTCATGATTTTCCTCCATTAAGAGCTTAGCAAGGCCCTGACCTTTCACCAATTTGGTGGGCTTTAATTCAATGTTGAATTCAATCAACTTTGAAATCCATCTAGCTCTCTTTCCATCAATATCAAGCTGAGTCAAAACATCTTTCATGGAGGGTGAAGGGACATATGCAATAACTTTTGAGTGGAGGATATAAATTCTGAAGGATTTTAAAGATTTTGTGAGAGCATAGGCTTGTTTTTCAATAAGATCATACCTTAGTTCAACGTATCTGAGTGTTTTGCTGAATAAATAAACTGTTTCATCCAAATTTTCATTATCTTTCTGTAGCAGAACTGCTTCCACTGTGTCGTAAGAAGCAAAGGAAAAAACGTAGAAAATATTACTGTAATCTGGACTGATCAAAGTCGGGGATTCCATGATATCTTTCTTGATATTCTGAAATGAATTCCTTGCGTTGTCTGTCCATTTTATCTTAGACCCCTTTTTCAACATACATGTTATGTGTTTTACTAACTCGGTGAAATTTGGCACAAATCTTCTAACAAAATTGATCTTACCAAGCAACGATTGAATGTCCTTTTTTGACCTTGGCAAGGACAGCCTCTGAATTGCTTCCACCTGAGCTGGATCAATCTTTACACCTTCTACTGAGACAATGTGGCCTAAGAGCTTACCTTTCCTAAGAGCAAACTGGGACTTTTTGGGATTCAATGAGATTCTAAACTACCTACATTTCAAGAAAACTCTTTTTAAATGCTTTAGATGCTCCTCATGACTACTGGAATAAACTGTGATGTCATCAAGATATATGAGGACAAACTTGTCCTTTTCTCCCAAGAAATCTATGTCCATGGCCCTTTGGAACGTGTCCCCAACATTCATTAATCCGAATGGCATCTTGGTGTACATAAAGGTACCCCAAGGAGTAGCAAATGCAGTCTTCTCCTGGTCATCGGGATGGACAGAAATCTGATTATAGCCGAAAAAACCATCTAGGAAAGACATGATAGTAGCCCCTGAAATCCTTTGTAGCAAATGTTCCATTTTAGGTAGGGGATAGTTGTCTTTCTTAGAGCATATGTTTAGGTTTCTAAATTCCACACATAGTTTGGCCTCACCATTTTTCTTTCTCACTATTACTATATTTGCAATCCATTTGGAGTATCTCAAAGGGATTATGATCTTGGCATCGAGAAGATTTTTAATTTCTCTTTCAATCATAGGAAAAAGAAGAGGAATGATAGGTCTGAGCTTTTGTTTGAAAGGGATAATGTCTTTCTCAAGAGGGATCTTGTGTTGAATGATATCAAGGTCATAAGTCTTTAGATCACTATATTTCCAAGCAAAAACATCAGAAAATTCTTTCAAAACGCTGCAATATTCAAACTTCTAATCAACAGTCAATTCAGAAGACAAATTTATGAATTTAGGCTGGCTTTCGTCCCCTATGTTGTGCTCATGAACAACAGGATCTTTCTCCTTTTTATCGGGCTTGTAGGGAACATCATTGTGATCGAAAATCTTTTTGAGAGGTACCAAAGCTCGGGGTATATAATTGTTAGGTAGCTGAACAATATCATGCTGACCCAATCTTTGTTTTAGCTTAGGCTTCTGGGATTCTTCTACATTTAAATTCTGCCGATCAACATGAATATCAGAAAATTCATCTACCACTTGAAGAAATATGTTAAGTTCATCATCATCCTCAAAAACTTTCCAGTATTTGATATTGTCGGGAAAAGATGGTCTATATTTGACTTGGATTTCATCACTGAGCCTGGGGGGCATGGGAGGAATAAACATGCTGGATGAAACAAAAAGGGAATCGGCAAGCTAATTCATATCCCTGGGTATATAATAAATCTCAAAAATGGAAAAAGAATCTCTTACTTTCCATACCTCATCCCTGTAGGCTTTCAATCTGACATGCTTTTCTTGGAAGGTATTGTTTACCTATTGTATGATGAGATCCGCATCTCCGAATACCTTTAAACCTTTTATCCCCATCTCCTTAGCTGAATTTAATCCCAACAACAAGGCCTCATACTCTTCTATGTTATTAGTATTTCTAAAATTGAGCTTAAATGACAAAGATATAGTCTCCTTTGAAGGAGAAATCAAAACTACCCCTGCACCTGCTAAATCTTTAGTACTAGCCCCATCAAAATACATGGTCCACACTGAAACATTCTTATCATCAGTTTGTTGTTCGATAGGCTTCACAAGATGCATAGGAGTTGATTGAGAATCATCTATTTGAAGAATGCACGAGCCAAAATCTGTATCCACAGCATAAATAGGATGATTCACAGAATTTTTTGCATCGATGATGATGTAGGCAAGTTGATTCTCTCTATAAAGTCTTTTTAGCTCTCCTCCAAACACCGGAATCATAGCATACAAAAGATCCATCTTCAAGGTACCTCCTAACCTTTTTCCCCATGGACGAGACAAGAGGAGCCCGAACTTAGGTGGGATATCAGCAACCACCACATCCATTACCATGCTTCTCATTAGAAATTGGGTAAGGTTTATAACAAGGTCTTTTATGAGGCCAAGGCATCTGACTTTCCTAGAATCAAAAGAGAAGAGATCATGATATGGTTTGGTGACCTCAAGCCCAAGCTCATCCATCACTTCTTTGGGCATAAGATTATGTGATGCCCCGGAATCAAGCAAGAAATTGTGGAGGATCTTATCATGGACATTTAGGGATATATAAAATGGTGGACAAGAATCATCTCGATCTTATATCATAGGCCCTATAGTTATTGTTGGCTTGTCATCTTGTAGGTTAACAAAATTAGTAGATGAAGAGGTCTTTGGCTCAAGGTACTTCAGGATGGCTGACTTAAATATTTTGTTCTTCATGAGTTCGGTTAAAGGCATAAGTATCTTCACTTTCTAAATTTTTGATTCTAAATTAATAGAGAAAGTTGATTTATCAGAAGCTTTTACCTCATTGGAAGGAGATTTGAGACTGACTTCCTCCTTGGCCAGGGGTTTTGTTTGCTTCTATTGCTGCTTTGCAAGAGAGGAGGTATGTTTTACATGAGTGGCAGGCTACTTGGCAACAACTTCTTTACTCTTCATCGGAGCATCAACTTCTTTGTTCTTCACCAGAGCAACAACTTCTTTGTTCTTCACAAGAGCAGTGAGAAATGGTTTCGGGACATCATTATTGGATCTTAAATTATAACCTTTCTGATCATCTGTCAAGTAGACAGATTCTTCGATACTTTCCTTGTGAATTTGCTGGTCCATTAGGGCTTCTTCATAGTCTACTTGTGTCAAAAAGGAAGAATCATTTTCGTCACCGAAACAATTTATTTCATCTGCTTCTTCAACTTCATCGTGAGATGGTTGTTCTTCTTCATCTAATACTACATTTTGAAAAGGTGGTCTAATTATCTGATCATCAGCTACATTCCTGTCTCTCTGAAGGATCTAGACTTGTGGATTATTCCTTCTGTAAGGGAAAGCATTTGGATTTCTCAGGGCAAAAGTATTTGGCTCTTTTGTCCTTGCTGGTTGTTTATTCTAGATCTTCAATTTTGACATTTCAGATGTCAAGTTGTCCAACATCTTTGCCATATTTTCCATTTTACTATTAGAAGAAGAAGATGGCTCAACAACAAACTTCTTTCTCTTGAACTTTCCTTTGATCTTCTAAGATGTTGTAATGTTTGATTCAACCTCAAGGGTGACATCTTGCATTAAAGCAAGTGTGGCTGATCTTCTTTCTCTAAGGATTAGACAAAAATATAGATCAAAGGCAGCAGAGAATGTGATCTTTGCCGATGCGTCACTTGGTTTTATCTCTGCAGGGATCTTTCCAAACATTCTATTAAATATTTTGATGAAGTCTGAGACTGACTCTCCATCTTCTCTCCTTAAATTTCCAAACTCAGAAATGTAGTTTAACAGATCTCTTCTTCTTCTCCAGTGTTTTAAGAATACCTCATCTAATTGTTCAATACCTGTGACTGAATTTGCCGGTTGTTTTTTGAACCATTTCCAGGCTTGGCCATCCAAACTCTGAACAAAAACTCTGGTCCACACATCTTCTTCTGAAATGTTAATATTTTCAGCATAAGCATAAAAATATTCAATATGTTCTTCAACAATATAATCCCCCGCTCCGGTAAACTTTGGCATATATTTCTGATAATCTCTAGTTGGCATAGCAGACAAAGGATTTGGCAATACAAGTGGAGCATACCTATTTGCCAAAATCTATTCCATCTTGGTTAAAGGGGTAGCCATGGAAGTCTTGGGGGTTGATGCAGAAGAAGAATTTGCAGGAGATGAAGGTGGAGATGGGATGATTGAGTTAAAATAAAATGGTTGTCTTACTTCACTTTGAATAGAATTTTCAGGAATGGGTGAAAAATAAGAGGCCTTATAAAACTGACCCAGCAACAAGGCTAAACTTTCTTCTCCCTTAAGGACAAATCATGTAAAATATTTTCAAGAATAGGCAAATTAGTATGAGTGTAGAGAACACCTTTTGTAGGTTTGGTGGGTGAGGAATTTAAAGAAGATGAAGAAGAGGTTTCCTTTTGCTGAGAGGACCCTGTAATTATCTCTTTAGGATGGGATGAAATATCATGCTCAAGAACAGAGTCAGTAGTATTAGAAGAAAATGAAGGTTCCTCTACCTTCAATATTTGAGATAAATTTTCAATTTCTTGAGAACTATGAGTTTCAGCCGTAGGGGATTCAACTAGAAGCCTTTTAGATATGAAAGAAGAAGTGTCGGTTTAAATACCTGAATTTAATGTCTTTGCAGATTCGGAAGCCTGCCTTTGTAAATATTTTCCCTTACTGATGATCTTCTCAGGGTCATGAACTGGTGTTGTCAGTGGGACTTCTTGGTTCACCCTGGTGTGAGCTCTTTTTGGAGCCACTTCATTTCAATGGAGTCACCAGATAGATAATTACAACCCAAATGATGTCCATAATTTGTCTATCATCAAAGATGGATCTATGTTGTCTCCCAAGGAAGCTGAGCTTTGATCTCCTCTCCATGGCAATCACTCCAGGAAACTCTCCTAGGATGTAAGTCAGAGATGCCCGGTAACTTAATATTTTGGTAACTGTTTTCTCAATAATAAGTGTGGGTTTGGATCAAGTCATAGGATTGAATCATTTCTCACTCAAAACATGCATGAACACATTTAGATGGACAAGGCTTTCAACCACAAATGTTCAGAGAGTTTACAAATAAAGGGATGTATGGAGAAATAACTATTATATCAGTAGAATCACATATAAAGCATAGATGAATGGCCAATTACAATAATCACAAGAATACTTGCAAAGTTTAACTTATGAATGCAATGATAAGATGACAGTTATCAGGCATAAACGAGCATAGCAACATGAATATAATATCCAGGTGCAAGTACAGAATAGATAAGAAGATGAAATCTGAACAAGTTATGGCAAAAGAATCTTGTATTACTCAATATGAAAATGAGAAGTTTGAGTACATAATCTGAAAAAGTCTCCAAATTCGAACCTTTAGTTCCTATTCTACCTTTATCTTTATAGCTTTACAATGCAGTTTTGAGATCCTGAAAACATGGATCAAATATGCTAAAGATAGAAAGTCAAGATTTAGTTTACAAAAGATGTGGAATGATCCCCAAAAATGAGGTCAATCCCAGATTTCATGGCCTTCTTCTCTTGTTGAGTGATGGTGATGTGCAGGATAGCCTTCCAAGGCTGAATGATGACTCTCCAAAAGATACAAATTCAAATCTGTTGATGTGAATAAGCGTCCTGATTTTATGTCTTTGTCAAAGATACCAAAAAATTTTGAAACACCTCTTCTTTCCATAATCTATCAAAAATAGCTATTGGATCTGTCTTGAAAATTCATCAAATGTCACTTCGAAGAGGTTTCAAGCCTTTCCAACTCAAAAAACTTTGATCTGTGCAAAAACTTGATCATTCTGGAAGTGACAGGCTTTCGGTGGTTAACCTAGAAAGCTGCTGAGAGGATTATCTACCGAAAGCCCTGTTTTCGGTGGTTAATGAACAGTCTTCCTGTTCACCTAAACCACCAAAACTTTATCTTTGAGAAAACTTCAAAATTTCCAAAAATGCTTACCTTGAATCCTTTTTTGATGTTCAAGGTTTTTTGGATGAGGCAGCCCTTGTTTGTGCAGATCTGTGAACTTCAACTAGCTATGTGGAAGGCTCTGGTGTGTCTACCATGGTTTTAGCTAAGTTAGCTAGAGTTTCCAAACCATTTTTCTCCTGTGCTGGTGATTGAAACTCTTTTAACTTCAACCTCAGAATTCTAAGCTGTCTATACAGCTTCATGTTCTCCCTGATCAATACCTTGTTCCTGTCTTTAATCTTGTCATGCTTCTCTTTGAGGTTTTGATTTATTTTGAAAAGCTCTGCATTTCTTTCGGTCAGTTCTATATTAGATTTTGTAATAACCCTTTCCAGGACTTCCATTTCATAGACCTGTTGTAGGAGTTTATTGATTTTCCATGATCTAGCTACTTTAGGCTTACTTGAAGAGGCTTTCTCCACTGGTGGACTGTGTGCCTCTGTAGGAGTTGGTGAAGGTAAATTGGAGCAATTGTCTGCACCTTTTTCAGCCTGTACATTATCCTGTGTCTCTGCTAATTCTTTTTCTGGTTCTGAATCACTATAGGGTAGGTTTAAAGGGTTATTTTCTGTAGCAGGGTCCTTGGACTACTCACCCTCAAACTATAGTTTTCTTTTGATTCTTTTCTTCTTGACAGAGGATGATTCTATCGGATCTCTTGGTGGTGAGATACCCTTCCTTTTTCTATGACTTATTTTGGGAGTAATAGTCTTCTTAGTGGCATCCTTTTTACCCTTCTCCTTTTGTTGACAATCAGTCTGGAATTCATTCCAGAAGAGGAAATAGTTCCAATCTACCTGCCTTTTCTTCAATGACTCTTTGACAATAAGAGTAATGAGTCCTTGATGAGACAATCTGCTTGCCACCTTAGTGGGCTTGGCCTTGACCTGTTTAGACATTTTCGYGAGGGCTTTGTGCAAGAAAAATGGTAGATTAATTGGGTCTCTGTCTGTAAAATGGTTTAAAAGCTTAAAGTGATAGAACATCACTCTATTGTACCGCCCCTCACATGTTGTGTAAAAAAATATTTCTTTCAACAAGGACTACCACTTTGGTTCCAAGTATATTGGAATATCCTTTTTCCAGATCAAATATTTGTGTACAGGAAGCAGGTATGACCTAAATTCATAGTTTGAAGGTGTGGTAGACTTGAACCAACAGTCTCCTGACCTAGGTAAACCTGTATCCTTAGAAATGGCAGCTTCATCAATGATAAACTCCTCCTTTCCTATTTTAGCAGACCACCCATCATAAGAAATGGCAAAAGCCTCGGCCACTTGTTGATGAAAATTGGATAATTTTTTAACAATATGAAAATACCCCAGCCTATTTGAAGAATTGTGCCACCTCCGGGTGAGCTTCTAGGTACCAAACCCCGTCCACTTCAAACCTCAAAACTGGCCCCGCTTTCGGCATTAGTTGATGTTGACTGTACCTTCGATTATGGAAACTAAGAGCCAAGGAGACAAAGACTTCTAGGATTTAGGCTGACAGAGAGTATGACTCATGGAAGAGAAAATGGGACAAGGTGACATAGAGTTCAGATCACCCAGGTCAAACACTAACCAAGTTTAGGCAACAAATTAACTGAGAGCATGCTGAAACTTTTGATTTTTGGTGGTATATTCATTTAAACTGAAACGAGATGGGTTTTGAACTTGCCTGATCAATCGGCCTGGCTTAATTGGCTTGAGAGTGATTTGCTAGACTCTAATGGCACTTGACGATCACCATGGGAAACAGGATTATGATCTCTGGAAACATGTTTGAATAATGAAATCGCGAACTCACGATTATCTCAGTAATATCTGGATTTCAAATTGATAATGAATGAGGATTTTATGAGGGATTAACGGGATCATGATAGATTGTGTACTTGTGACTGGAAATGGAGGGAGGCTTCATGACAACATGCATGAATTTTTGTATCACCGCCGTGTCTTCATTTTGAAAAGACAAATGCGGTTGAAAGGACAACAGGAACTCAAATTTTCGGATAGACACAATTAGAACATGCATACCTTCCAACTGGACGAGCTTTCGGCGGTTACGTTTCCATCATTGCGCCAACTGACAGCTGGCTCATGCGAAAGCATGAGCTTTCAATTTTTCCCGTTGAAACATTTTCGGTGGTTAACCGCATTTTTTCTTTGCCTTCTTAACTACCGGGAACAAAGGCTTTTGGTGGTTAATGTGTGCATTTCAAGATCGCCTAAACCACCGAAACCTGAGATTCTGATGTTTTCTTGACCAAACCAAATCCAAAATTTATTTTGAGCTTATTTACAGAACATAGACTCTCTAACCTACCTACAAAAATTTAGGAATAAAATTTAGACCACAACTTATCACCTCAAAAGCAAAATTTCTACCAATGTATTTGAGGAGATAGCAGGCGTAATGTGTAGTTCTTGAAAATACCTTTCCAATGGGCTATCGTGACCTGAAATGAAGGTTGTATGCAAAAGTTATGACCCCAAGAAGTTGATGTACCAACTTACCCATCAGGGCCCACATAACGTTTGGTTCTTCATATCCTAGGGTTAGGTTTTTGGATGTCTAGGGTTTTGTTAGTCATGAGTAATATTAAAAATGTCTCTAGAGTCTCATTGTAATCATTTTTCTTAGACACATACCCGTAGTAGCCACATCTCTTCTCAGTGATAGCTACCACCATTTGAGCAAGTTGTTTCCAGTTCTGTAGTTTTATAGTTTCATCCTATTTTATTTATTCAATAGAAGTTATTGTTCACTGGATATTGGTTTTTATTCTATGTATCTTTGTGTTATTGTATTTAGTCTATTATTCCTTTCGTTCCACTCATAAATTTGTATTAGTGGTATCAGAGTGGTTTTCTCTTCATTTATTTTTCTTCGTGCATGTCCCCATAAAGATCTGGGTACAATAATTTGGGAATCAAACCACTTGTTCCTTTGCAAGATTATCCACGCCAAGCCTAAAAACAATCCATGAGGGATGAGAAGAAATATGATGGAGCAGGAGATCCTTTTAAAATGTTTCTCGAGGAAGCCCTTGTGCGACAAAGGAATGAAATGATGCAAAACTTTGCACACATCCTTCGATGGCTACCCACATGAGACACATCTTCATCAAGTGGCCATGCAACCCCCTTCAAGGTACAAGTAAATTTTTATATTCCATTATTTGAAGGACTGATAGATGCAAATGTTGTACATAAATGGTTGAATCTGATTGAATGGTATTTTTCAGTCCACAATTTTTCTGACAGGGAAAATATTACTTTTTCACTCCTTAAGGTCGTCCCCCATGTTAAATACTGGAGACATACTTACTCTGAGCAAAGGGTCATAGAGGAATATGAAATATTTGTTGTCACCCCCACATGGGATTCCTTTAGGGATTCTATTAAGGAACAATACTACACTGTTATAAGATATGAGGACCAATACAAAAGATGGGCCACAATGTGTCAAGAAAGGGACTAGACAGTACCAGATTTCATCAATATTTTCCATACCTTGCGCACCAAATTGGGTATCAAAGACTCCGAACAACATCTAGTGCTAAAATACCGCGACTATCCACATAGAAGCATTCAAACAAAAATGGATTTTATGGACATCAAATCATTAGGTGCAAATTATAGATATGCTATCAAAATCGAGAAAACATTTAAGAAGAAGAGGCAAGAGTTTGGATCTACAAACTCCTCACAGCCGAAGCAGGGAAAAGGTGGCCCCAACCAACAAAACAAGGGACATAGAAAACATGGTTTCTCTTAGGAAAAACAATCCAAGCCGTAACCCAAGAAGGGTAATGATAAGTCGAAGAAGGACACACGAAAATGTTGTGAATACCATAAAATCTATTGGCACAACATCGAAGAATGTTTCTCCAAGCAGTCACTGGTGGCCGAGATGAACGATTTTGAGTCAGAGGGATATTATGACTCTGAATCAAATGTATAAAGGGGGAATTGGATCATCAATGTCGATTTCAATTCCACTGTCACTATCACCAAAGTCCAACCAAGCGAACTGGAATAACCAAAGGAAGGGGAACACCTCTTTCACTCATAGATGTGGGTAAAGGGGACTCCTCTGCATTTCATTGTCAGTAGAGGATGCCACAAGAACCTGATTTCAGTAGAGGTCTTCAAGCATATATACCTATCGATAACACCACATGTGCATCCCTACACCATCAGATGGCTTCACCAAGGATGAGATCTCCATGTTCGTCAATAGTGTCTTCTGCCCTACAACATCAAGCCCTTCAAAGATGAGGTATTTTGTGATATTGCTCCGCTTGAATTTTTTGATTTTTTTTTAGGCAAGCCATATTTGTGGAAGAGACATATTTTGTATGAGTCTAGACCTTGCAGTGTTATTATTAAATTGGGTAGAAAATTGTACAGGATACCAGAGGTAGCATCGCCTACCGCTATTTCTTTAATCTATGTTAAGCAATGCAGTAATTTCATTTCCCAGATTGGGAAGTTCATCTTCTTTTTTATCCATGCTCGTAGAAAGTAGAAGGTCACCGACACATTTGTGACCTCTACAAAAAGCCTCTCTTTGCAGAAAAATAAAGTGGATGGGATCATGGAAGAGTACAGAGACATATTCTCCTCCCCCACCAGGGTACTAATGCACTTCCAAGTCAAGCCTCCAATTGATCTAACCCTCGATGCCTCTTTGCCTAATGGAATAGTATATCATTGCTCATTTATGGAAAATTATGAAATCAAGTGCCATATCCAAGAACTACTTTAAAAGGGGAACATCTGACCCAACTCCTGCCTTTGAAAAATCTCGATTGTGTTGGTGGAGAAGAAAGATGGGACCGAGAAGATCTGCATTGATTACAAAGCATTAAACAAAATCATAGTCAGTCAATGGTACCCAGTTCTATGAATTGATAACCTTATTGACCAACTCAACAGGGAAAATTTCTTCAACAAGATGGACCTAAAGTATGGATACCACCAGTTTCCCATCGAACCAACTGATGTATTGAAGAAAATTTTCAAATCTAAAGAAGGTCTCTTCAAATGAATGGTCATGCCCTTTGGCTTAAACAATGCACCAACAACTTTCATGAGATTGATGGATGATGTATTGATACCCTTCACCAACTCTTTTGTGGTGGCATATTTGGATGAAATCCTCATCTTCAATAGAACTTGGGATGAACACATGTAGTATATTCAACAAGTTTTGGACACTCTGCGGAAGAACAAGCTATATGCCAATATGGAAAAATGATCCTTTGGCATGAACATGGTCAAATAATTGGGATACATTGTTGATGAGCATGGGGTATATGTGTATCCAACTAATATCTAATTCATTCGTGAGTGGCTAGCCCTGACCACATTAACCGAGCTTCGTAGATTCTTGGGAATTGCTAACTTCTACCGAAGGTTTGTGTTGGGATTATCCCATATTTCATGGGCCCTCATCCAAGTAACCAAGGGTGATGGAAAATAAAATTTCACATGGAGGCAGGCACAACAACAAAAATTTGATGATCTGAAGCATCGCTTGTGCTCAGCTCCAGTACTCTCCTTACATGATCTGCAACAATCGTTTGATATTTAGACGTATGCCTCTGACTATGATGTAGGTGAAGTTCTCACTCAGCATGGTCATCCAGTAGCATACCATAGTGAGACACTCTCATATACTATCCGTAAATACCCCAACTATGACAAAGAAATGTAATCCATTGTGCAAGCATGTCGTTAATGGAAAAATTACATTCTAGGAAAGGAGACAATCATTCACACTATCATAAGCCTCTGTAGTTCATACAGACATAGGGGAAGTTGTAGAACGACTTCCATGAAAAGTGTTCTACATACCTACAATAGTTCCATCTCAACATCAAGTATAAAACAGGGAGCACAAATCATCTCACTAACTTTCTCAGTCGCCCTCCCATTTTTGCACTCACCAAAGTGCTCCATTACTGTGGGAATGAGGCATCTGAGTGGCCCCAAATTTATCAGTGTGACCTTGACTTCGCCACTACCTATCAGCTCTTGGGTACAAGAGTGAATTTCACCGATTTTCACATATAGGATGGATTGTTATGCCATCTGGGCCACCTCTATTTTCCCATAAGAAAGCATGCAAATATGATTCGGGAGGATCACTGTAGTTGGATGGAAGTACATTTTGGCATGGAGAGAATTGTGGTCAGTCTATAGAAACATTTTTATTAGCCATAACTTCGACAAGATGTCAACAACTATATAATGTCTTGTATTGCCCGTGTCATTTACAAGTTGACCATCAAGAAGCAAGGCTTATACTTTCGAGATGCCTTAGGAATCCATCTAAATGGATTACATGTCCTGCCTTTTGTCCACCAATATTGACAATGATTGTGCATTTTTGGTGGTTGATTCGTTTTCTAAGGTGGCTATTATCAAAACCTGCAAGAAGAGCATCACAGAGGTAGATACTTCCAAGATCTTTTTCGAATGGGTGTGGGTCAGTTTTGGGATACCGTAGACCATCACCTTAGATCAGGATAATAGGTTCCTCAACACATTTTGGTCAAGTCTCTGGTCACTGTTGGAAACCATGCTCACTAAATACATTGCTATCCACCCCCAAAATGATGGCCAGAATGAGTTCGTCAATCATATGATTGTGCACATCATGTGCATGTACAACTCTAAGAATACACATACATGGGATGAGATGCTTCCCTATGTTCAACACAACTACTACAGGGCTCTCCATAGCTCCACCCGCCATAGTCCATTTTAGGTGGTGTTGGGATTCTAACCGTTGGGTCCCATTGATGTTGCACTACCTCTTTCAACCACATAGGAAGAATCTTCCCATGTTCATTCTGAGGATGAAAATTTGACCAGATTCATTGAGAGGATTCAACACATCCACCAAGAGGTCCATTATATTTTGCAGAAAGCCAATGCTAAGTAAAAGAAACTCCATGATCAACACCAGGTACCGCACCATTTTTAGGTGGGAGACAAGGTCTGGTTACATGTGTAGAAAGAGTGCCTTATAGGGCCACATCGTAAGCTCTTCCCACTTCTCTATGGGTCTTACACTATCACCAAGGTTGTGGGTAGCAATTCTTTTCAACTCATCACTCCACCTTTCCTTGGATAGCACCCAATGTTCAATGTGGACCTCCTTCAACCATATTTTCCACCATTATTGGACACCTTAGAGATCACAGAACAATTGACACCAACATATATTAACCCTAAATACATGGAACAAGAATCCATTGATCAGATAGTGGACACACAGGTCAAGGGCACTCTCCAATAGAGGATCCATCTTTATCGGGTTGTTAAGGTAGGGAAACTCCTACACCAAGGAAAGCGGATCACCTAGAGTCAAATTCAATAGAATTTCCTCACCTGATGGGGGAACTCAAAAAAATGGAGACCATTGCTTCCTAAGGGGGGAGGAATGAGCTAGTTAGATATTGGTGGCAACTCACCTGTTCCAGCTGGATCCTCTTGACAATTTTTAGTTTAACACTTTCTTATGTAATTCTTTGTAATTCTGGGTTATACACTTATCGGGATGTCTGAATCCCTACAGAACTTCCAAGTGGATATTGTTGTTCCCACACCTAATCCAACTGGATTATTTTGGAACTTTTCATGTTAGTATATATTTATGTACTTTCAGGGTCATTTTGAGGCTCTAAACAATGTTGTTTTTCTTGCTATAGTCAAAATGAAAGTGGAGTTAGATTTTGATGGAATAATGTATATTTCTTGAAAATACATTTCCAACGGGATATCACGTGACTAAAACAGAGGTCGTATGCAAAGGTAATGACCCCAAGAAGTTGAGGTACCAACTTACCCATCAGGGCCCACATAACGTTTGTCGTTTCATCTCCTAGGGTTAGGTTTTTGGATGTCTAGGGTTTTGGAATTCCTGAGTAATGTTAAGAGGGCCTTTGAAGCTTCATTGTAATCATTCTACACAAACATATGTGCGTAGTAGCCACATATCTTCTTAGAGATAGCTACCACCATTCGAGCAAGTTGCTTCTGGTACTGTATTTTTACAGTTTCAGCCTATTTTATTTATTCAATAGAAGTTATTGTTCACTGGATATCTATTGTTGTTCTCTATATCTCTCTGTGTTATTGTATTCAACATGTTATTCCTTTCGATTCACTCATAGATCTAGATTAGTATCACATTAATAAATACAAAAGTGGAAAAGTTAAGTGGAAACAAAGTTTATGGAAAAGTGGAAATGAAAGTGGATTAAATATAAATATGACTTTAACAAATAAAAAAAGTTGAAAATTTAAGTGGAAGTGGATTTTATGTAAAAGAGGAGGAAATATGAAAGTGGAATAAACAAAAAGGTAAAAGTGAAATTGGATTAAAGAAAAAGGTAAAAGTTAAAGTGGAGTTAAATAAAAATGGTAAAAGTGAAAGAGCACGTGGTATTTGAAAACCATGGTGGTATTTACCTATGGTAAGGTAAAAAGTGAATTAAATCATGATAGTCAAAATTGACTGACCGAATTGAAAACATGACTAAACTATCTAAAAATAACAATGGTTCATTGGCATTGTATTGGTTAAAATGGTATGATTAATATCTTATATTAAAAAGGAACATACTTATAATGAAGAGATACATTCCTATATTGAAGAGGTACATTGGTTCATTGTTATTTACAAAGAGACATAATGGTTCATTGTTATTTACAAAGAGACACAATGGTTCAATGTCATATACCTATTGGATTACATATAAACAATAAAATATGTTGAAATAATGGGTGACTCAATGATTTAATAAGAACATCGAAACAAAAGAAGAGTCCAAAGGAAGAAATTGATTTTTGAAGATTAAAAAATGCAGTAAAGATGGAATGGTGGAGCAAGAGAGGATTGAAGTCCTATATAGGTGTAACATCCCTAGACCACCCTTGTTGAGGACACACCACTACCTCAAAACCAAACTACTCTTAAACCAGATTGTAACATACCCAGCCACCCAGGCCGGTTCATGCCGCTTGAAACTATCATGCTCTGATATACATATATATCTAATGAAAATTTAAACATACATAAACATTCTTCTACAATATAGATTAATTCATAAATAACAATAATCTGTTGGACAACTAAGAGGGGGGGTGAATCAGTTGTTACTATGCTTAAACAATTATGCTTCTTTTAAACTCTTTGCAGAAACACTGTGGGACAATCACAATAGTGCAAGGAAGTAAACAATAGCATATTCAACATCAGTCACACACATGTGATACACATAGACAGATATTTCTTGAGGAAACCCATAAAGGGTAAAAACCTCTTTTTCTTTATATGATAAGTAATAGTTACATTCTTTACATTATCATACATATGAGCACCAATTCATAATGAGGCTACAACCTCTGTTTTGCAAGCTGCTACTTGCTGAGAGCACCAACTCTCTGTTTTCTCTAGCACCCACTAGAGGGAAGCACCAACTCCCTGGCTTCTCTAGCACCAACTAGAAGGAAGCACCAACTCCCTGGTTTCTCTAGCACCAACTAGAAGGAAGCACCAACTCCCTGTGTTCAAGAACCCACTTGAACCTTTGAGGACACCAGTCCTCCCTAGCACTTCCCAACCCCCCTGA
>SNQJ01S0159080.1:0-21911 GCA_010110895.2 Picea sitchensis | reverse complement strand
TGTATGGTTATGTAATTTTTGTTGTTATGGTTTGGTAGCTCAAAATCTCTACTTACAATTTGAATGTTTGTAGTTACAAGAACAATGGGAAGCATGGAATTAAATACAATGTTGTGTAATGGCAATGTTGTATGGTTATGTAATTTTTGTTGTTATGGTTTGGTAGCTCTCATCTCTACTTACAATTTGAACGTTTGTACTTACAAGAACAATGGGAAGCATGAAATTAAATACAATGTTGTGTGCATGAGTGGCTATGATCTAAATCCCATTGTATAAGGCTTGTGGTATTGAAAATATTTGATGTGGTGCATATGGGTAGGGGTCAAATACCTAAGGCTTTGACCCTAGCAAATAATTACCAATGTCGCCCCTATACACTATGGGGACTTGACAAATAATGTGTGATGTGATTTTTAAACTTTGCAATGAGATCTTAGGATTTCAAAAGAGTCAAACACCTTGTGGATGGTGCCATTTAACCTTAAAATTATCAACCTTAATACCATTAATTTGAATTCAATACACACATTTTAATGCATCGAACTCTACCAACCATTGAGCCTATTCCAACAATGATATTCTCACTTGTTTTAATGGGAAAGACCCTAGCTTGGCTAGTCATTTCAACCATTCTCTTTGGCACTTTAAGTAAGCTCTCCCTAGTTCTTGACATTGTTTGGATGGCAAAAAAACATCTCTACCTTAACATATTTGCATGGTTGTTTATAGTGTTAGAGGATACCCAACATGTTGTTATCTTTGATTTCTTTGAAGCTCAAAATTTATTTGGTTTATTTCAACCTTCCTTTGCTCATTACTTGAGAATTTTACCTTCATAAGGATCAAACTTTGTCGAGTAACCCAGAACTTGCATGGGGTATGTCACCAACATTGGAGTTTGAACTTAGGCTTATGCATGTAATAGCACTATGTTAATGAATTTCAAGCTCATCATGGATTCAACACCGAACCCAAGTGAAATGGATAAAATAAGCTCTGAAAAAGGAATATAACTACATTTTTTCCCACTATGTGTTCGCATGGTATTGGGTTGATATGCAACTTAGGTTTATGCTATATGTGTACATTCCTAGCCTCTATCTACTACTCAATTCCTCCTTTAATAATCTAGGTATAATTCCTTTTGCACGACTTTTTTGTATCTTATTGTTATGCAAAATAAATAACATGCAAAGGTCAAACTCTATTTGACCCCTTGCATTGTTTGTTATGGTTATAAGCATAGGATGTATTAAACTCTCTATATTGTTATTTACAACCTTGTGAGGCTCAAACCCTAACCAATGCATTGTATGAGACTCTTTTTTGGGGAGACAAATGACCTTCTCCATAAAATAATTTGACCAAAATTTATGAAGGTGTACATACCCTATCCAACTTAAAATTCAAACCTATAATCTTGTAAAAAAATACACATATTCTTAACCATTAAACCCAACATATATGCATACCCTTTGGATCAAACCTATTTATTTTTACATTTGGATCAAACCTATTTATTTTTACATGATTGTAAACTATTAATAAAAAGGAGGACCTTCTCATTTCAACTTCCTTATCAACATATTTTTAAAATCCAAACCTGCATTCTACAGCTTTGTTGGCAACCCAAGCCTATGCCTAAGCTTTGTTGGCAACGCGTAGAATAAGGCTGATTTGACTTGTGTATAAATGTATTAGCTATTCACAACATTTTAGTCTCATTTGTTTGCAAATAGGAGAATTAATATATGGTGTATTGGTAAAATAATATTTCTTATTAAAAAGAAGTATATGTTTTAAGCTCTTTTAATATTAAGAAAGATTTATATTACATTCATGATTAAAGATTAAAAACAAAATAATTTTTTAAATTGTGTAATAAAATGATTAGACAACATCCCAAAATAATGTCTTGCTTTTTAATAAAAATTTCTAAACTTCTATCATTTCTTATAAAAAAATTCTAAACTTTTATCATTTCTTAGCTTCAACAAATAAAATTACTTTTACTTAAAAAAACACGCACAAATTAAAAAAAAAACTTTTGTCATTTCTTAGCTTCAACAAATAAAATTACTTTTACTTAAAAAAAACACACAAATTATAGGGAACAAATAAAAACTAAACTTTTATCATTTCTTATAAAATTTTCTAAAATTCTATCCTTTCTTATAAAAATTTCTAAAATTCTATTATTTCTTATCTTCAAAAAATAAAGTTACTTTTCCTTAAAAAAAAAAAAAACACAAATTATACATAATAATAACTCTAGCTAACAATGTTTTACCATATTCGAAGGATCTTGTGCAATCAGGGTTGAGGTATAGATCTAAGGTTTTTAACTTCAAAATCTTTGATCATATGTCGGTGGTTTTTATGCTAGAACAGGACCATAATAAAATCAGCTATCCTTTCAAGTTTAACTCAATATGGTTGAAAGATCCAGAGTTTGACTTATTAGTTCGGTCCAAGTGGAATGGATTGTTGGGAGGGGAGATTTCAAGTCCAATGAATGCTCTGGTCAAGAATTAAAGATACTTAAGACACTGGTAATTAATTGGGAAAAAGAAAGGAAGAGGGAGGCAAATGTAGAGTTGACTAAACTTGAAAGGTAACTTGATTCATTATATTCCACTCGTCCTGACGGGCTTGAGAAGGAGGAGGACAAAGTGGTCTTAGCAAAAAAGGAACAAAGGAAGTTATTCTTGTTGAGACAGGAAGAGGAAACTTGGAGGCAAAAAAGCAGAATTAATTGGATGGCCTCGGACAATTTGAATACCAAATTTTTTCACGCTTATGCAAATGCCAGGAAACAAACTAACACCATATGGGGGATTACTAAGGAAGAGGGTACGGATATCTCTAGTGAACAAGAGCTACAATTAGAAGCAGTTGATTTCTTCTAGAACTTGTATAAGGCACAGTCTAATCTGGTCATTACTGATCAACTAGAAGTTTTAAAGAATTATCCAAGGATGTTCTTAGAGGAAGACAACCTTGGATTGTTTGAACCAGCCACAGCAACTGAAATTCTGACAATTCTTAAAGGTTTTAACGCATCAAAAAGTCTTGGCCCGGATGGCTAGACAGTGGAATTTTTCTTGGCTTTTTGTTATTTAATGGGGGATGAGATTGTTGAGCTGGTGGAAGAGTCTAGAAAGAAAGGAAGGGTGTTTGGAGCACTAAATGCTACCTTTTTGGTTCTTATTCCAAAGAGTGAGACTCCTAGTTCTTTTGGCGACTTTAGACCTATAGCTTTATGCAATCTGGTCTATAACATTATCACCAAACTTATTGCCAAAAGAATAAATTCCATCATGTCTGTTGGGGTCTCAAAGGAACAATTTGGTTTTCTCAAGGAAAGACAGATTACTGATGCAATTGGAATTGTGCAGGAAGTTTTGCATAGTATTAAGGTTAAAAATAAAAAATATTTGGTGTTAAAGCTTGATTTGGTCAAAGCATATGACAGAGTAGACTGGGGTTTCTTAAGATTGGTACTTCTACAGGTGGGTTTGGGCATTGAAGTTACTGACTGGATCATGGGGTGTGTAACTTCAACAAACTTTGTTGTGTTGATAAATGGACAGTCTACTACTTTCTTTAAAAGTACAAGGGGTTTAAGACAAGGGTGCCCCATGTCCCCCTTACTATTTTTACTTGTTGTAGAAGGGCTAAGTAGAGCTATAAAGGAGAAGGTAAGGGAAAATAAATTGGAAGGTATACCAGTGGCTAGAGGAATTTTTATCACACACATAATGTTTGTTGATGATGTTATATTATTTGGAAATGGGAACTTTGCTGAGTGGGAAGTCTTTAAGGAGACCCTGGGACTCTTTTGCAAAGCAACAGGTATGGTTTTTAGCCCACAGAAATCGACTTTTCTAGAAGCTGGTTGGACAGTAGATGAATTAACTTTGCTAAAATTGATTCTACCCTTTGAAGTAATCTCAGTAGATACAGGTTTTAAGTAGCTGGGGTGTTTTCTAAAACCGAATTGCAAAATCTGATTGGTTGTGGCTGGTGAAAAAAAATGAAAAAAGGATTGCAAATTGGAGTCATAGATGGTTAAGCCTTGGGCGTAGAGTTACTTTAGTCAAAGTTGTACTTATCCCTGTCTATTGGTTATCTTTAGCAAAAATACCAAAAAGTATTCTAAACACTATCAGAAAAAGAATGTTTAGTTTCTTATGGACTGGGAAAAAGACAAAAGAAGGGATTCATCTAACAAGATGAAATACAATTGCTAAACCAAAGAAGCTAGGGGGGTGGGGGGTTAAAAATATCTTTACTTTTGGAAAAGCACTAGCAGCAAAAAGTTTATGGAGATGTCTTATGGATCATGGTCTTTGGCATGAGGTGATACTCAAAAAGTATCGTAGGAAGAAATCTGTGGTGGCTTGGTTCAGGGAAGGAGGAAAAAAATGGAATGGCATTTCGAACATTTGGAGGGCACTTACCTCATCCTTGTCCATAATAACAGATTGGCTCGTTTGGAAGCCTAGTAATGGTAGAGAAATCAGAATTGGGGTTGATCCTATGATCGGGTCACACACCTATTATAAGTGATTAAGGAATCTTATACTAGCCTTAAAGGCTCAAGGTATAGAATTCCTTGCACAAGCAGGGTTTCAGGGGGCAGCTAGTACAAGGCTACCAAGGTGGAAAAAGGCAAGGGATCTAGGATTGGAAGGAGATCTTATAGATGAATGGAATAACTATGTCAAAGGTTTAGTAGGATCAGGATTTGAGTTGAACAATGAAAAAGATGTATTACTATGGTCCTCGGATACTAAAGGAGGTCAAGTAACAACAAAACAAGCTTATGAAGCCCAATTGGAGGAGGCAGTTTTAGTGGAACCAGTGTTCTAGTATAGTGAAATTTGGAACTGGCTTTTACCTTTAAAAATCAAACTTTTTATGTGGTTTTTATTTGAACAGAAAATTCTTACCTGGGAGAATTTATATAAAAGAGGTATCTTAGGGCCTAGTAGGTGTGTTTTATGTGGGACACGGGAGGAGAATTTGAAACACCTTTTCGTGGACTGTATATTTACTAAAAACATTTGGGCTACCATATTATTGGAATTAAAAATTGATAGTGTTTGGGAAGGTGAGTAGGTTGATGTTTGTGTTGAGAACTGGATTAAGAAAAAGGAGAACTGCAAAGAGGTTCCTGGGTTCATCTGTTGGGAGGTGTGGAAACACAGAAATTTAGCTATATTTGAAGATCATCCAATCAATAGAGTCACTGTGTGCAACAGGATAATTCAGGATTTGGGTGAAGTTACAGGTTCTAAATGTACAAAGGTTAGTAGGATTGAGAGGCCGTATTTTCTAGGTGGGGACTGGCATGTGGGTTTCTTTGATGGTGCTTCACAAGAGAGGGGTACAATGTGTGGTGCAGGAGCAATGATTAAATGTTCAGTCCTTGGCACTTTCAGGATTAAAATGAACTGTGGCAGTGGTACTAATACCAGAGGTGAACTACTTACTTTGTGGTGTTTACTGTATTTTGCTTCTCAAAAAAATATATCAAAGTTAAATCTGGCTGGGGACTCTAAAGTAATTATTGATTGGTTTTCTAACAAAATTGATTTATAGGTGGTCTCTCTTTTGCCTTGGATGGCAAGAATCAAAATGTTGAGCCGGAATTTCAGTCAAAACATATCTATAGAGCCTACAATCAGGAAGCGGATCAACTATCAAAAGCAACATTACTTCTCGATGAGGATGGTATCTACTTTGTTGGAAGTGTTGAAGGAGATTCAGCTATTTTTGAAAGAATGGAAATCATTTAATAGCATAAAAAGACAAAGGAAAAGATGTTGTTCTTTTTGGTTTTCAGAATGTTAGAAGTATACTTTTGGCAAATTTATACTACATAGAACATTGCTAAAAGTTACAGTTTTATTTTGATGAAATATGTATGATTAGTCTGTAAATTTTATGATGTTGAAGGACATGGCAGAATAGTTCTTTTTTGGAACCTCTGGGTATGTATACCTCCGTAGACTTTAAGTCAAATCGTTGGGCGGAGAGGGGTCCCTTGTCCCACAAACAAGAGGGTCGTATACACCAATTTGGTGTGGCTTGGCTGTGACCTTAAAAATAGATCATTATTATTATTATTGTAACATAAACTGTTATATTTACTAATATAAGTTTTTTTAGTGAAAAAAACAAATATTCTAAATATACATTTAACGTGCACCAAACTTCATTTAAATAAAATTATAATTATAATTTTAAAATTAAATATTAAAAAGTATTATTTTATATTTCAAAACTATTAAATATTTTATATAAAAAAGATTCCCTGTGTTCCGGCACTCATGCAAGTCCCCGTAAACCAAAAACTGGATGTCAGCAAAACTTACATTTCAAATGGAGCTGGGACAGAATGACAACCATTTAAGTGGCTACAGTAATTCTTGATCAAATGCTATATTATTGTCATATTTAATGAAAATGTTCAATTTTAATTAAAGAATCCTCCCATGAAGTTCACACGTTTCATTTTAATTAAAAAATTGAACATAATAATATGTCATTACAGAAAAGTTTCATTTTTTCAAATTGCAAAAATTTAAATTCGATAAAATTATATCGGGGAATGTTTCAGAGAGAGATCAGAGTGTACCAGAACAATGGACAAAGAGAGATATAGTCCGCGACATGTCAGAACCGCCACGTGTTTAAAAGTGGGAATAATTTTAATACCATCTTTATTAACTGTCATCGGTTCAGACATCGTTATCAGCTAAACCACGTGAACTTGTACTTCACAATTACCATCGCAGGAGACAAAACTTAGTGCACATGGCAAGAAAATTACTTTGACACTGCAAAATACTTATAATATTTTTATTTAAATTTAAATTTGGTATTTTTTTTTAATTTCTCGAGTATATCAAATTTAAATATAAATAGAAATATTACAAATATTATACAAATATAGATTTACAACTTGAGTTGGTTTAATGATTTAAATCTAGAAAGGTAGATATAAATTTTAGTTTTCAAATCCCTCTTCGACTATGTATTATTTTTGGTATTGTGATTAGAGGTTTTCTTAACAAGTGTTGTATGGCAGTGTAGTCCATACCTAAAAGTAAGTGATTGATTTTATTGTATCTTTTTTTTTATGTATTAATTTATTTAATAATTAATAAAGAGTAAATTAAAAGATAATTTACTTGTAAAGATTATTGTCACCTTATAGTGAACAAGATTATCATGGACAAGTGCAAAATATGTTTACATGTATCAATTTAATACTATTTAAACTAAATAGTTCAGATTTTAAATTTATGACAATTAAATTACTATGTATCAATTTATGACAATTAAATTACATAAAATTATTAAAAGATGTTAAATCTCTTATTTTAAACATAACAGAGCTTTTTAAATTCTATATTTAAAAATACTAAAGTAAATAATCATTTACATTAAACATGTATTTTTATAAAATATAGATATTAATTTTTAAGTGCATTATTAAATCATATACTAAACATAAATTAAGATGAAATTATAATTAGGTTTATGATTATATTTAAAGGATGTTAAATCTCATCTTTTAAAAAAAATTGCAAAACAAAACTTTTTTAAATTATATATTTAAAAATATTAAAATAAATAATCATTTACATTAAGCATGTATTTTTAAGATGAAATTATAATTAGGTTTATGATTATATTTAAAAATATTAAAATAAAAGTCAAGAAATCTAAAGGATAAGTACGTTAGATATAACTAAATTTTAGATCTAAAATATTGAAATAAATAATTATACACATTAAATATGTATTTTTTTAAAGTATGGACATGAGATTTTATAAAGTATGTACTACTTCCTCATTTCATATTTAGCCACTTTTTGGATGGGTTGGCGGGCTCAAAATTATGCTTCTATTGTTCTGTGTCTTCCAAACAGCACCCAGAGTTCCACGATATACAAATTGACACAAACAACACTCAGAGTTCTGTGATATACAAATTGACAAGCGGACTCTTGAGCTAGCGGGCTCAATATTGTGATTGTTTATTGATGGTGACCCCTATCAACTATCTAACATTATTTCCAAATATTAAATTATTATGATATTATACAATGTAATTACATAAAAATAATTAAAGGATGTTAAATCTCTTATTTAAAAAAAAAACAAAGTTTTTTTTTTAATTCTATATTTAAAAATATTAAAATAAATAATCTTTTACATTAAACATGTATTTTTATAAAATATAGATATTAATTTTTAAGTGCATTATTGAATCATATACAAAACAAAAATTAAGATGAAGTTATAATTAGGTTTATGATTATATTTAAAAATATTAAAATAAAAGTCAAGAAATCTTAAGGATAAGTACGTTAGATATTACTAAATACTAAATTTTAGATCTAAAATATTGAAATAAATAATTGTACACATTAAATATGTACTTTTCTAAAGTATGGACATGAGATTTTATAAAGTATGTACTACTTCCTCATTTCATACTTAGCCACTTTTTGAATCGCAGGTTCTCGGGCTGGCGGACTCAAAATTATGCTTCTATTGTTCTGTATCCGCCAAACAGCATCCGAAATATTACGATTGTTTACAGATGGTAGTCCCTATCAACTATCTAACATTATCTAAAAACATTATTTTCAAATATTAAATTATTAATATTAAATATTGATATTATACAATTTAATTACATAAAATTATTAAAAGATTTTTAAATTTTATATTTAAAAATATTAAAATAAATAATTATTTACATTAAACATGTAAATTTATAAAATATAGATATTAATTTTTAAGTGCATTATTGAATCATATACAAAACATAAATTAAAATGAAATTATAATAAGGTTTATGATTATATTTAAAAATATTAAAATAAAAGTCAAGAAATCTAAAAGATAAGTACTATAGATATTACTAAATTTTATTAGATTTAAAATATTGAAATAAATAATTGTACACATTAAATATGTATTTTTCTAAAGTATGGACATGAGGAAATAAATAATTGTACACATTAAATATGTACTTTTCTAAATTATGGACATGAGATTTTATAAAGTATGTATGGTTTCCTCATTCCATACTTAGCCAATTTTTTGGATCGCGGGTTTCTTGGCTGACGAGCTCAAAATTGTGTTTCTATTGTTCTGTGTCCTACAAACAACACCCGGAGTTCCGCGATATACAAATTGACAGGTAAACTATCAGGCTCGCAGGCTCAAGATTGTGATTGTTGACGGATGGTGATCCCTATCAATTATCTAAAAACATTATTTCCAAATATTAAATTATTAATATTGTACAATTTAATTACCCAAAATTATTAAAGTATGTTAAATCTCTTATTTTAAAAAATTTGAAGTAAATAAAACAAAGTTTTTTTAAATTCTATATTTAAAAATATTAAAATAAATAATCATTTACATTAAACATGTATTTTTATAAAATATAGATATTAATTTTTAAGTGCATTGTTAATCATATATAAAACATAAATTAAGATGAAATTATAATTAGGTTTATGATCATATTTTAATATTAAATATTAAAATAAAAGTCAAGAAATCTAAAGGATAAGTTAGATATTACTAAATTTTAGATTTAAAATATTCAAATAAATAATTATACTCATTAAATATGTATTTTTATAAAGTATGGACATGGGATTTTATAAAGTATGTATGGCTTCCTCATTCCATACTTAGCCACATTTTGGATCGCGGGTTCTCGGGCTGGCGGGCTTAAAATTGAGCTTCTATTGCAACAGTACTCGAAGTTCCGCGATATACAAATTGACAAGCGGACTCCCGGACTGGTGGGCTCAAGATTGCGATTGTTGACGAATGGTGTTGGCCCTTGACCAAGTTTTGGAGTTACTTGGTCATGTTTGACTGTTTTTGGGACTTCGACAGCTTGTTGAAGATGGAGCGCCAGACGAAGCAGAGATCACGGGATCTCGGCCCACTTTTGGGCCCCTTTTTGGGTTTTGGGACAATGTAATGGGAAAGGGATGTCGGCCCGTGGGTTTACCCACCCTTAGGCCCACTTTTGTAAATGTATAAATAGACATCTAGGCATCTAGTAGAGTATTGTATCTATGTGATATAGGCTATGTGCCAAGTGGGATCTGTGTGATCGAGGTGTTGTGCATTCTATAGGCTTGCAAAGCTTAGTGCAAGACCTTGTGTGGAGATATAGTAGGATTTGTGTTGTAAGCGCAAGAAAGAAGGATCTAGCGAGATGCGCAAATATTTTGTCCTATGCGAGGAAGGGTTTTGGTGGTTCTGTGCTTGTAATTGATTGAAGACACTAATAAAGAAGAAGAGTTGGTGGATGTATCCCCGGGGAGGGGGTGAACCACGTAAATTTGTGTTTTATGCTTTGTGCTTCGACTTGATGTGTTTATTCCTTCTTTTGCTAAATGCTTTGGTATATTTAGCTAGATCCGCTTATGCTTTGTACTTCTTAGTTGTGTTTGAATGTTAGATCTGACATGTATGAAGATGCTTAGTGTTGATCTACATGATCTGATCTGTTTTATTGTTCTTAAGTGCTAAAATACCTTGGATCTAAGTGAATACTGCGATGCTCTGTGCTATCTGTGAAGTATATTAAGGGTTGAATATTGATGAACGATCGATGATAAGTACTATGTAAGCGATATAATCACAGATTTGTGTCTCAGCTAAGGTTGCAGACACCTGAGTCTTGCAACCACCCCTGCCTCTACCTCGGGTGAGACTTCATCCGCTTCGCAGGTGTTGTCGAAAGGGCTAGTAGTTAGGGTTTTGTTGGTGAGATGTTGTAGCGTTGAACCCCGGGTCTGCCCCTATGCCAACAAATGGTGATCCCTATCAACTATCTAACATTATCTAAAAACAATATTTCCAAATATTAAATTATTAATATTAAATATTGATATTGTATAATTTAATTACATAAAATTATTAAAGGACGTTAAATCTCTTATTTAAAAAAAATTGAAGTAAACAAAACAGAGCTTTCTTAAATTCTATATCTAAAAATACTAAAGTAAATAATCATTTACATTAAACATGTATTTTTATAAAATATAGATATTAATTTTTAAGTGCATTATTGAATCATATACTAAACATAAATTAAGATGAAATTATAATTAGGTTTATGATTATATTTAAAAATATTAAAATAAAAGTCAAGAAATCTAAAGGATAAGTACGTTATATATTACTAAATTTTAGATTTAAAATATTGAAATAAATAATTATACACATTAAATATGTACTATTATAAAGTATGGACATGAGATTTTATAAAACATGTATGGATTTTCATTCCATACTTAGCCAATTTTTGGATCGCGGGTTCTCGGGCTGGCGAGCTCAAAATTGTGTTTCTATTGTTTTGTGTCCTACAAACAACACCCACAGTTCCACGATATACAAATTGACAGGCGGATTTGCAGGCTGACGGGCTCAAAATTGTGTTTGTATTGTTCTGTGTCCTTCAAACAACAATCGGAGTTCCGCGATATATAAATTGACAAGCGGACTCCCAGGCTGGCGAGCTCAAGATTGTGATTGTTTACGGATAGATTGTGATTGTTTACGGATGGTGATCCCTATCAACTATCTAACATTATCTAAAAACATTATTTCCAAATATTAAATTATAATATTGTACAATTTAATTACATAAAATTATTAAAGGACGTTAAATCTCTTATTTTAAAAAAATTGAAGTAAACAAAACAAAGTTTTTTTTAATTCTATATTTAAAAATATTAAACTAAATAATCATTTACATTAAACATGTATTTTTATAAAATATAGATATTAATTTTTAAGTGCATTATTGAATCATATACAAAACATAAATTAAGATGAAATTATAATTAGGTTTATGATTATATTTAAAAATATTAAAACAAAANTAAATAATCATTTACATTAAACATGTATTTTTATAAAATATAGATATTAATTTTTAAGTGCATTATTGAATCATATACAAAACATAAATTAAGATGAAATTATAATTAGGTTTATGATTATATTTAAAAATATTAAAACAAAAGTCAAGAAATCTAAAGAATAAGTATGTTAGATATTACTAAATTTTAGATCTAAAATATTGAAATAAATAATTGTACACATTAAATATGTATTTCTCTAAAGTATGGACATGGGATTTTATAAAGTATGTACGACTTCATCATTCCATACTTAGCCACTTTTTTGGATCGCGGGTTCTCGGGCTAGCGGGCTCAAAATTGTGTTTATATTGTTCGGTGTCCTACAAACAACACCTGGAGCTCCGCAATATACAAATTGACAGGTAAACCGTCGACTCGCAAGTTCAAGATTGTGATTGTTGATGGATGGTGATCCCTATCAACTATCTAACATTATCTAAAAACAGTATTTCCAAATATTAAATTATTAATATTGTACAATTTAATTACACAAAATTATTAAAGTACGTTAAATCTCTTATTTTAAAAAAAAATGAAGTAAACAAAACAAAGTTTTTTTATATTCTATATTTAAAAATATTAAAATGAATAACCATTCACATTAAACATGTATTTTTATAGAACATAGATATTAATTTTTAAGTGCATTATTAAATCATATACAAAAACATAAATTAAGATGAAATTATAATTAGGTTTATGATTATATTTAAAAATATTAAAATAAAAGTCAAGAAATCTAAAGGATAAATACGTTAGATATTACTAAATCTAAGATTTAAAATATTGAAATAAATAATTATACACATTAAATATGTACTTTTATAAAGTATGGACATGGGATTTTATAAAGTATGTACGACTTCTTCATTCCATACTTAACCACTTTTTGGATCGCGGGTTCCTAGGCTGGCGGGCTCAAAATTGAGCATCTATTGTTCTGTGTCCTCCAAACAACACACGAAATTCCGCGATATACAAATTGATAGGTGGACTCCCGAGCTGGCGGGCTCAAGATTGCGATTGTTGACAGATGGTGATCCCTATCAAGTATCTAACATTATCTGAAAACATTATTTCCAAATATTAAATATTGATATTGTACAATTTAATTACATAAAATTATTAAATGATATTAAATCTCTTATTTAAAAAAAATTGAAGTAAACAAAACAAAGCTTTTTTAAATTCTATATTTAAAAATATTAAAGTAAATAATCATTTACATTAAACATGTATTTTTATAAAATATAGATATTAATTTTTAAGTGCATTATTGAATCATATACTAAACATAAATTAAAATGAAATTATAATTAGGTTTATGATTATTTTTAAAAATATTAAAATAAAATTCAAGAAATCTAAAGGATAAGTACGTTAGATATTACTCGATTTTAGATTTAAAATATTGAAATAAATAATTATACACATTAAATATGCACTTTTATAAAGTATGGACATGGGATTTTATAAAGCATGTACGGATTCCTCATTCCATCTCAACCCTGCAAAGTGCAAGAACAGGGCTAACTGCCCAAATTCACTACAGACAAGATTGTATCCAAAAATCGGAGGAAAATGTATTGTAACACGCCTGTTAAGTAAACATTTAAGGCTGTGAGGCCTGTTAGGTAAACATTTAAGGCTGTCAGAGCCATCCAAGGGCATTGGGTTGTGTAAACATTTAAGAAAGAATGTGTGTGGCAGACATGTTTACGTACGTTAAGTACTTAATAATAATAAAAATAATATTAATAATAATAACAATAGTACAACAAACATAAAAATATTTATAATTAATGAAACTTAGGATAAATTTAGATATCAGAAAATGCTAAGACAAACATTCAAACTAATGCTAGCATTAATCCACCTTCAAGCAATGCATAAGAAAATGTATGTATGTTGATCTTGGATTAAAACATGAATTAAAACATTGGGAATAGCGAAGCCGACAATAATACTTTGAATCTATTCTCCAATGAGATGATGACATATAACATTTTTTTATTATATAAAAAATAATGTTTTTAGTTCTATAGTACGAACAATAGAAATGGTGCGAAAATTTATAGTCAAAGGGCATATTAATATGAAGTCAATGAATTATCGATTGCTATAGTCCCTCTATGTCTTCGACATGGACTAATAATGGGGTGTCAAGATACAATTCCATTTTGTGGATTTTTTCTCTTATTATGAGTCTTTGGTCATAATGTTTCCAAGTTGAGAATATGTTTTTTTTCATGTTTTATTGTTAAAGTTTTTCTAATTAACTATTTGTGTTCTTCTTGAATTTTTGGTTTTGGGTGGGCATGGGGCAAATATAAGAGAAATGTATAATACATTTCTCTTATATTTGCTCCACCCCCACCCATACATTTCTCTTCTATTTGCCCCTCACCCTCACCCTCATATGACATATATGTTATATGTATTATATATAAGTTTTTCTAATTAACTATTTGTGTTCTTCTTGAGTTTTTGGTTATGGAAGTTGCTTCTTCTTTTTTTCCTTAACTTCTTTTGACTTGTTATGAGTAGTATCCTTTAACTAAATATAATAAGAAAAATTAACACATCTAGTCTATGAAAATATAACTAGAGCATAAATTATAACCATAATTTAAACACTATAATAGATATATGCATTAAATCAAAACATTAAAAAAATAACTTCCCAAAGTCAAGAATGCAAAAAACTTAATCTAATGTACATAAGATACAAATACCACTTGTTATAGCAAAGACAATAAAGATCTTATTGTACATTATAGTTATTTATAATGTGATAAGAATGTCTCACTCAATTGCATGTTATGCAATAGCATCCAATAAATATAATCTCATTAAGACATTATAATATAATTTGGGTGCACATGTGGGCCCCTAAACATGCATAAGTACAACATAAAATCCTAAAATTTTTCATAGAAAGAACATGTACACACAATCAATAGATAAAATACATAGCAAGATCCATAAATCAAGGGTGTGAAGAGCCTCCAACTCTAGTGCAAACATCCCAACTCAACAATATTCATCCCTTAAATGATATTGTCCTAAAACATGTGTGTCTTACACTATTTGGCTCTAAAAAGAATGAAGCGAGGAAAGGAGTCTTGAAGTATTGTTGCGGTAGAAATATGCTATAAATGACATGAATGAGTTGGCACAAGAAGTTTGAAGTCATAAACGAATTGATATATGCAACATGAAATTGTTGAAGCTAAAGGGGTTGTCATGCAGAATCAAAACTAAAACCAATTCTTGTCTCACTACAAGAACTCATTTGCAAAGATAAAATATAATTGAAATTTGTTGAATCTCTAGTGATTGCAACGTTGAAGTTAACACAAAACAAGGCCAATTAAATTTGAAAAAAACTAAATAGTGTGTTGAGTTGGGTAGTCATGAAGGAAAACATTTGATAACTCTAAGATGGATTTTGAAAACATTCATCATCTCTATTACACTCTTAAAAATTTGAACATTAATTTGTGTGCCTGCCATCAACTATAATGTAATTGTGATGCAAAGTTGAAAAAATCTACTACTAGAACAAAATAATATTCAAAATTGGTTGGGGTGCATGATCCAAAATGGTTCACTATATAAGTTTTCATCTATTTTGGTACTTTCTAAGTGGTAAATTGGATATATTAACTTGTACAACTTGGTGTCCCCCAAGTCATTCCCTCTCACATGGTGACCAAATGCAGGGGCATAATGTATAGGAGCACCTTGCACCACTCTAGGCAAAGGGGGGGCGGGGGTACCCTCAAATGTCCTAAACTTATTATTCCCACCTATCACATAAAAACAACTCTTATCTATGAAGATCATATTGGTTTTGTTGAAAGGGAAGGATGGTGCATGGTGGTTCCTCTATAATTTATTTCAAACAAAATAAAAGGACGTTAGGTTATAGTTTTGGGGTGACTAGGAAGCCAAAAAATAGGGCGATTTAATAGGTTTCAAGAATATAAATGATCTTTTGAACTAGGGACACCATAATCTTATTCTACTTGACAAATAAATCTCTGAAAAACAACAAATATGAGCTTAGGAGGAGTCCTAAACTCCTTTCCTAACACATATTCATTAGAAAAAAAACAAATGGCAAGGAAAGCATAGATCCATCGGTTTATTCAACACCATTCAAAATAAAATAAAAATAAAGAGGGAAACATTGATAACTTTCTTTAATCAAAAAGCTACAACCTAGTCTGAAAGCATAGTACATAGAGAAATTTTATGTGTTCCATCATACAAAGGTAGCTCTCTGATATTACAAAAAGAAGCTTGCAACATATTAAAATACATACACGGTAGACCTACATGTGACATGTTTCACATAGACACCTAAAATCCAAATAACGCCAAAATACATAATAATTAAAGGAAAACATGGAATATCAACGTCATCCTAACCATCATCACTATGGGGAGAAATTTCTCTTCAATTTCCATTTGGTCCTGCAGCTGATGGACAATTTGTCTTCTTTTGAGCCTAGCTTGGACCAAATTCTTTGTATCCTTTGATAGACTTTTCAATTACCTTCTAATTAAATCAGGAATAAAATGAAGAGTTGTACATTTAATTATCAATCCAGGGTTCGTATGGAACTTGCAAACTATCATGCACAATCTATGAAAGAGTAATGCTATTTTGGCTAAGGCATTGTAGCGCTTTTAATGTCACAGATTCAATATTCATAATACTTTAACTAAGTAACCAAGCTATGTTATGGTCTTAGTTACGGAAAAGTGAAGATCACACTTGCAAGGAATTGAAATCACACCTGTGAAAATTGAAATCACACTTGCAAAAATTAAAAATCACACTTGCGGAAATTGAAATCACACTTGCATAAATTGAGAATCACACTTACGAAAATAGAAATCACACTTGTAGAAATTTAAAATCACACTTGTGGAATTTAAAGAACAATTGCAGGAATTGAAACTATGTTATGATCTATTGGTGGATTCCTTACTTATAATGAAGATCTTGGATTATTGCAACAATTTAAGTGTTTGTTCATTCAATATCAACCCCAATCTATTGAAGGTTATAACTTTCAAAAAGAAAGAAAAATAAAGTGCATCTACAAGCAAAGTTGCAACAATGAAGTTGTAGCACAAAAAGAGTCTCAACTACTGGAGTTGCAGCAACGCGAGTTGAAACAACGAAACTCTACTTGTCAAGACACAAGTTGTAGAAATGTAATTATTTTATGACCAAAGATGTGAATTGTAGTAATGTGATGACAAAAGTTGTAAATATACAAGTTGCAACAATGGAACTAGAAGATCGTAACCTCATAGAAAACTGAAGCGATAATTGAGTTGCAAATTAAAACCATAAAATTAAATCACGCATGAATCACAACATTGTTTCAGGAATCTAGAATTGTATCAAACTGAGAGATTGAATAATCACTGAAGAAATCAAACCATGCTATGAATCTGGAATGACATCAAATCGGAAAACATATACAATGTGTGAATAATTCTACAAATCTAGAGTTACAATAATGAGAAGCAAATAATGATGAAATAAATTGAACATAATTAAAATGTTAATCTCTAATCCTTTTGTTATAGGAAGTAATTGACTAAGGAGGAGGCCCTACTATTGGAATATTGAGAGGGGGGTGAATCAGTATGAGAACTTTTTACCACTTTCAATCACAATATATATACTTCAACTTTATCATCAATATTTCATTTATGATTTCATTCAATGAGCATATAACCATAAGCAATACCATTCAACAATATCACATCAAATATACAATATACCATAAGGTAATAGTTCCATAGAGCGTAGTTCCAGAGGTCATAGTTCCACAGTTCATAGTTCCAAAGGTCAAAGTTGTAGAGGGAGTAGTTCCAGAGGTCATAGTTTCATAGGTCATAGTTCTTGGGGTCATAGCTCCATAGGTCATAGTTCCAGAGCTCATAGTTCCATAGGTCATAGTTGTTGGGGTCATAGTTCCATAATTCATATTCGTTGGTGTCATAGTTCCAGAGGTCAAAGTTCCTAGGGCCATATTTCCAGAGGTCATAGTTCTAGAGGTCAATATTCCACAGGTCATGGTTCCACAGGTCCGAGTTCCTTGGATCATAGTTCCATAGGTTAATGTTACACATGTCATAGTTCCAAAGGTCCATAGTGACCCTAGGAACTATGACTTGTGGAACTATGACCTCTAGAGCTTTGACCTATAGAACTATGACCTATGGAACTATGAACCTTGGAAATATGATATGTGGAAATATGACCTCTGGAAATGTGACCTATGGAACTTTGACCTCTAAAAATATGACCATGGTAACTTTGAGCCTAGGAACTATGACCTGTGGAATGACATCTGGTGTTGTCCAAGGTTTTCTCCCCCTTTTCTCCAATAATTTTCATTGGTTTTGATCATATACTTGCTTGGGGATAGAATAAGGAAGATTAGGTTTTTTGTTATTTATATTTATGTGTGAAATGAGTGTGGAACATAAATATCCATCCATTACTAAGAAATTAACATGGATCAAATTTAAAGCTTGTAGATTCCAAGAACAATTGGACAAAGACTGGCTTCATTTTTGTAGTGTCATGTGGTTGGTATCAAGCTCGTGGTTTTCTATTTGATAATGGTTCATCATTCTTTGAATGTCTCACTAGTTAGAGCATTCTCACAATTTGATATTCCTCACACTTGATAAAAATAGAAAGTGACAGTTCATCCCCATGCCTTTCAAGATTGCTAACATTTCAATTAAAAGTTCATCTATCTTTTCTAAGATGGTTGGATTCTTTGATTCCTTTAATATGAAGGAGGCTGAAGCATGCAAGGGTTTTGATCCTAAAGGTGTTTTCACGGCTCCAATGCATGGGGGATATCAGTGTGTGAAGACATGGCCCCAGGAACTATGACTTATAGAAATATGACCCCAAGAACTATGACCTTTGGAACTATGCCCTCTGGAACTATGACCCTAGGAACTATGACCTCTAGAACTATGACTTGTGGAACTATGACCTATGGAACTATGACCTTTGGAACTATGCCCTCTGGAACTATGACCCTAGAAATTATGATCCATGGAACTATGACCCGTGGAACATTGACCTCTGGAACTATGACTTTGGGAAATTTGACCTCGGGAACTATGACCTCATGAAATTTGACCTTGGGAACTTTGACCTATGGAACTATGACCTATGGAACTATGACCCCAGGAGCTATGACCTCTAGAATTATGACCACAGGAACGATGACCTCTGGAACTTTGACCCCTGGAACTATCACCTCTGGAACTATGACTTGTGGAACTATGACTTGTGGAACTATGACCTATGGAATGACCTCTAGAACTATGCCATCTGGAACTATGACTTGTAGAACTATGACGCGTAGAACTATGACCTCTGGAAGTATGACCCCTAGAACTATGACCCCTCTGTAATTAGTTAATAATAATTATTAATTAATAATTATCTAATTAATATTGATTAAATTATATAATTAGTACTAACTACATAATAATTAGAATTAATTAGAGGCTAGGAATAAGAATAACTGAAAATTAATTGAAAATCGTGGATTTAGGATGATTAAATTGAAAATTATGGATTTAGGATGATAATATTTTTAATGATTAGAGATTGGAATGATGATCCTCGATCCCCTACCAATGTCATAAACTTATCCTCCTTTATTTTGGATCCCCCCTCCCTTCACCTTTTAGAGAAAGGATTTAATTTTACCCTAGCTCCTCAACATATTCCCATCGAATATATTAATATCTCAATATAATATGTAACTTGTAGGTCATAGTTCTAGAGGTCATTCCATAGGTCATAGTTACATAGGGCTTAGTTACATAGGGTGTAGTTCCAGAGGGAATAGTTCTAGAGGGTGTATTTACAAAGGGTGTAGTTCCAGAGGTCATTGTTCTAGAGGTCATAGTTCCTAGGGTCATAGTTCCTGGGGTCAAAGTTCCATAGGTCATAGTTCCACAAGTCATAGTTCTACAGGCCATAGTTCCATAGTTCTTTGTTCCAAAGGTCAAATTTCTAGAGGTCATATTTCCTGGGGTCAAAGTTCCAAAGGTCATAGTTCCTAGGGTCATAATTCCATAGGTTATTCCATAGGTTATAGATCCTAAGGTCAAATTTCCCAAGGTCATAGTTCTAGAGGTCAAAGTTATGTGGGTCATAGTTCTACGATTCATAGTTTATGGGGTCATATTTCTAGAGGGCATGGTTCTAGAGGTCATAGTTCTATGAGTCATAGTTTATGGGGTCATAGTTCTAGAGGGCATGGTTCCAAAGGTCATTCCATAGGTCATAGTTCTAGAGGTCATTCCATAGGTCATAGTTCCCGGGGGTCAAAGTTCCATAGGTCATAGTTCCACAGGTCATAGTTCCATGGGTGATAGTTCTAGAGGTGATAGTTCTAAGGGTCAAAGCTCAAGAGGTCATAGTTCCTGGGGTCATAGTTCCAGAGGTCATAGTTCCATAGATCAAATTTCCCAAGGTCAAAGTTCATGAGGTCATAGTTCTTGAGGTCAAATTTCCAAAGGTCATAGTACCAGAGGTCAATGTTCCACGTGTCATAGTTCGATAGGTCATAGTTCCACGGATCATAATTCCTAGGGTCATAGTTCCAGAGGTTAAAGTTTCAAAGGGCGTAGTTCCACAAGTCATAGTTCCATAGATCATAGTTCCACATGTCATATTTCCATAAGTTATAGTTCCAGAGGTTAAAGTTTTCTAGGGCTATGTTCCTGAGGTCATAGTTCCTAAGGTCAAATTTTTTATGGTCATAGTTCCAAAGGTCAAAGTTCCAGAGGTCATAGTTCTTGTGATCATAATTTCATAGGTCATAGTTCCAGAGTTCATTCCATAGGCCATAGTTCCAGATAGTGTAGTTCCATAGGTTATAGTTCGAGAGGTCATATTTCCTGGGGTCATAGTTCTTGGCGTCATATTTCCAGAGGTCATAGTTCCAGAGGTCATAGTTCTAGAGTTCAAAGTTCTAGAGGTCATAGTTCCTGGGGTCAAATTTCCAGAGGTCATAGTTCCTAGAGTCATAGTTCTAGAGTTCATTCCACAGGTCATAGTTCTAGAGGTCAAAGTTCCAGAGGTCACTAAAACATAAGTTCATAATTTTACAAATCACATTTCCAAGGCTCATAGTTCTAGAGGTCAAAGTTCGAGAGGTCATTATTCCAGAGGTCCATTGGATTACTGAGAGGGGGGGTGAATCAGTAATAGAGCAATTATAATCCTTTTTAGCCAATTAATCCAAGTGTTATATCAATGTAGAATTATCATCCAATAATGAGCAATGAAAAAATGAACAATCATACACATACACAGTACACCAATGTTTTATGTGGAAACCCAAAGTAGGAGAAAACCACACAATGTTTTTTCTTATATGTATTCAAGAATTACATTCATTGGAAGCACCAACTTCCTTTCTTTTCCAGCTGCAACTGGAAGGAGGCTCTGACCCCCTAGTTTCTTAGGCTACAACCTGAGGGAAGCTCCAACTCCCCAATTCTCTAGCTAAAACTAGAAGGAGGCTACAACCCCCTATGTTCTCTGGCTACAACCGGAAGGTGGCTACAACCACCTGTCATTGCCTTGTCCAACCGCCCTGAAGTAGAAGTAGAATGATGGAACAACTGTCACACTATCACTGTGAGATATACCACTATAAACATGTACCAATAAACATGAACCATGCATCAACCATGCATCAACCTATACCTCAACTTGTAATCAACATGTACCATAAACAAGTGCATCAACCATGCACCAACATGTACAAAACAACATGTAATCAACATGTACCATAAACAAGTGCATCCAACCATGTACCAAGTATGTACCAATCATGT
>SNQJ01S0159079.1:64041-76766 GCA_010110895.2 Picea sitchensis | reverse complement strand
ATATATATTATCCACCAAGATACTTAAGATTCACCACAAATTATGGTTTATATAGTATTTCAATAAGTATAGGATTGAACCATTGTGTCTTTTGTCATGAACCATTGCACCTATTCATTTATAATAGACTGTAATAAAAAAAATTAACCTAATCGACTTCAAATTCCTTGTAGATTAATTATGTTTTGTTCTTTCTCATGTCAATCTTTCTTATGGAATGATCGATCCGAAAAACCTTCATGAAATTGACTAAAATGGTCAATTTATTCGTTGCACTGAGCTCTGATTTCATAGAGACTCAGCTATCATCTAATCAAGATCAAGATTAAATCTTGATCATTGATTTCGATGTGCATATATCTGTTATGCATGCCGAACTGTTTTAGGCACCTATGTGCTTCCTTCAACCCACTTTACCTTTTACTGTCGAATGGTTGAAATTGCACCCATGAGTTGATCCAATGGCCTACCTTACTTCTGAGAAGATCTTGATCCAACAACTCTAACTTAATCGCCCGGTGAGATGGATGGTCCATATTTCATCTAGGCCCTTTAAACAAATCGACGGTTTGGATATAATCAATCATTGAGTGGACAGTTCTTATTCATTTTAAACATGGAATTTTACTTATAATTATTTCATGTGGCAGGTTCATGGACTCTCGAACTTGCGAACTCACATGCCTTCTCGAGTGTCATCAAAATGCACACCCAACTTTCCCAGCCTCCAAGATGAACCTATACTTAGAAAAATTCTTAAGTGATTTTTCTTGGGCTCGCGGACTCTCAGACTTGCAGACTCATATCTCTTCTATGGTGTCATAAAAATGCACCCCCAACTTCCGTAGCCTCCAAGATGAACCTATACTTAGAAAAATTCTTAAGCGATTTTTCTTGGACTCGCAGACTCATATCTCTTCTATGGTGTCATCAAAATGCACCCCCAACTTCCTTCACCTCCATAATGAACCATACTTGGAATTTAACTTAAGTGATATAGATAGAATATGATACTTAGCCATTTTTTGTTGTTGTCTAATCTGGGATCTGAGCCGTCTGATCATGATTTCATTTTGATCCAACAATCAACAATGTTTCTCCGTTCTTTACCGTTCGATCGTGATATTATTTCTATCCAACGATAACCATTGTTCTTCATTCTTTATCATTTGTTCATGCTTTTATTTTGATCCAATGATCATCATTTCTCTTATTTCTTTATTGTTGATTCCTGCAACTGGTATAGCTGGATACTTGTCTCCAATGATTGCCAAAGTGGTGAAGTTCTGAAGTATTATTGGACTTTATCTACAATTGAGGATTATCACTCCATATTTGATGGTTGAGACTTAATTTCTCCCAGCCTCTGGTTCCACCTCAATCTGATAGTCCCGGATTGTCCTAAAAAATACGTCAACGAATAGGATTCTTGCTTGACCCCTTTGGCTTCTGCGCGATCTCTATAATGATATTTCTCCTGAGCTTTTCTTTCCTCATGCACATTCTTCCGCATTGATCCACTTGAGAGATCTTATTCATGATCTGATAATCTGAGGGACTCTTATGTTCCTTCCTTGTCATCAACCTCATTAGTAGATGATGTCCATGTTTGATTGCTGTCCATGTTTGATTCATGTTTCCATCAATGACAATACACCATCAATAATGCCAACTTCTTGTACCTTGTGGATTTCATTATCTCTAACTTGCTTAAAAGGTGCACACAACTATGTCCAGGGTTTTGAAGTTGTATAGTTAGAACTAGACTCCAGGGATTGGTTTTAGAGTGCACTAGAGGCCAATGAGCTCATTCCTTGAATTAAAATCTTTTAGCTACTCATAAACTCTACTAATGTCTCTTTCACATTGAAATTATGTATAACATGGTTTGGAGATGAGTAGATAAACATTATTTTTAGTAAAGAATGTCCCAAACAACACCTATATTTTCATTAAAAAATCCTTATGTGTGTGAATTTTTGGTCTCATCTGAGATGCCATTTTGATTTGTAGAAGATATTTCCCATAAGTGTTCAAGAATTGTGAACTCAACACACTTTCAAAATTCGATTTTGAGGCCCATATGTATGGAAACTCATGTTTATGGTCTCACGTCAAGATGATGGTATGAAATTCATGGGTTATAAAATCCATGCACTTAATGTTGAAATGGATTATACAACCATTCATTTGAAATCCCTATCTATCCACTTCACCATGCAAAAAGCGATTTTTTAAGCAAAGGTTCTATGAGAAAGCTATTGATTCTAGAATTCAGGTAACTAAATTTTTTTATTGTGTCAAGGTTGGTAAATTGTTTATACGGTAAGAGTTACTAATTTTAGTTTGAATTTTGTGATGTCAAGTTAATTTACCTCATAACTCTCTTATTGAAAATGTTATAAGAGTTTCGTCAAACTAATTCACTTAAACACTAAACCTTGTTGTAGGAAATAAAGGGAGAATTTCCATTTAAAAAATTTAATGGTCATATTTTTCTTCTAATTAAATAACTCGATTAGATAAAAAATCACTTTTTTCCTAAACATCTGAATTTGATCTAGATTTTGACATCAAGCACCTTCGTTCCATCTCTCACATAATTCAAATCATTATGAAAATAAATCCAATATAGTGATTTGACCCTATTCTTCTTTCTCATTTAACGTTTGAGAGAGTTTATCTTAGAACCCAATTCCGAAGTCGAGCTCGATCCATAGATCATGCCCTTTCTTAGGGAAAAAGGTTTTACAAGAACCTTGATATCAAAATTGCGTCCTTCACGAAATGGACATTTCAAATTTAAAATTTGACTTCCACACCTATTTACTTCTCATCTATTTGACTTTTAACTGAGTTGAAAGTTGTTACAATCATTTGATAAGCCCAATTTATGAGAGAATACCCTTTGGAGAGAACATTCTGATGACAAAATTGCAATTGGACATTCAATTATTGCACTTGTTTTAAAAATAGGGTCGATCTTAGTAATTACTTGATTTTGTAATTGGTTTGTCTTCAAATGTGTGCTTGACCATTGAATAAGGATATATTGCTATATTCATTAGAATATGAAATGTATAAGATTGAATACTTCTAAGAATCATGTTCTTCACATAATTAATACACCAAATATTTTACCATGATGCTTTGAATTTTTTTTTATAGGTAAGTGTTGATTTCTTTGTCTCAACAAAAAGGTGAGAAGTATATTTATTTCTACAAAATTATTTCTCAAAATGACTATAAAATCATACACGGATTGAGAAAGTAAAAATAAAAAATGGTAGGTAATAACAAAAATGAAGAGGATAAATGTTTTGTGGCTCTTTTATGGAATTTCAACAAGAGTTTGTAGAGTTTTGTGGTGCAAGGATCAAGAGGAGCCTACATTGTGCATATCCAACAATATCTTATGGATTTGGCACTAAAATTTTTTTAGTTCACAAAACACGACAAATCAAACTTTAGTAAAACGTGTGGATCTTTGGTTGATTCATGACAAATCTTTTGTGCAAGCACTCTTTGATTCAGTAATGATATTAAGGCCCCTAAGGCCCCTATTTTAAGGACCTAACACTCATTCATTATCAATTTATTAGTTATGGTTATGTTGGATTAGTGGTAGGTTACATCATGCTCACATTATCTCCTATTTTCAATAAAGGAGATTAATTTGTATAGGCATCTTATCTTGTGCATTAGATATACTGTAAAAGGAGCTTTCCCCTTCAAAGTGGATTATTATTCTTTGACTCTTTATGAAGGCATAATGTTACTTCTTTATTCTATTCTTATGTTTTTTTTGTAGTTTGGTTCATAACATTTGGTATCAAAGCATATGATCCCAAGGTTTTTCTCCTTCAAATGAGTCATCTTGGAATTTTCACTATAATTTGTTTTGGTGAAGTTTCAGACTATGAAATTTTTAGGAGCTTGAGGAGATGTAGTAAAGTACTAGGGGTCAAATTCCAACTTTTTTATTGCTATACATTTTGAGATATAGTCTATGGAAGTCAAAGTTTGTGACTAATCCTAAAATTATTCTCAAATAGCTCATCTTGGAATTTTCGACTACAAAATTTTCAGGAGTTTGAGAATACATCTTATAGTACCTTTGGTAGAAATTTTAAGTTTTGAGATTCTATAATTTCTGAAATACATGATGTGGAAATTAGGGTGTTTGACTAGTCCTAAGACTAGTCTCAAACAAGTGTTCTTGGTAGAGTTGTCATATATAAATCTTGGAAAATCCAAATTGAGTGCCACTAGTTCATTTGGAAAGAATACAAATGATTTTATTTTAGGTAAAAATTTCATAGTTAGATAAGAAATATTGGACACATGGAATTCCATACAATTTAATTATCTATGAAGGACCGAGAATCAACAAGTTTTGGGAATGTTACCATAAATTTCTCTTGGCACATCAAATTTTGGTTAAAACTATGGCATTTCAAAGAAGAAATATTAGAGTTACAAGACAAAGTTTTATTCTCATAAGGGCCTAAATTTCATAGATACATCAAGATAAACATCATCTAGAAAGACACTCTCTAAATAAGGGTTTTAAAGGTACATAACTTACAATTGGCATAAGGAAAGACCTCATGTGTGTTTGGTGTCTTCATTTCTAATATCCAAAATTATTAATTGGGTATAATCCAAGCATTCTGATTGAGGAATTAATAGTTCAAAAAGGCTAAGGAGGCATGGAAATGGAACAAATGGATAGGGGTTTGACCAATTTCCTTACTATGTGCTCTTGTTAAAACCCTAGATAGTTGTAGTTGTGGATTGATTATGGGGATTTCTTCAGAAATTGTAGAATCTACAAGCTCAATCTCTGATAATGAGACATGGTTATATTGATATTCTAACTCATGTGGATTTTCATTAAGTTCAAGTGAATTGGACACCAAACTTTGTTTGAGAGATGAGAGTCCATTTTTATATTTAGGGGTCCTCATCGGAGGTTATTTGGTACGAGACGATTGGGATGACTTGGCACTGTGAGATGATCTACCAGCCATGCATTTCACTTGGGCCTCCCTCTAGTGCCAACTATTGACAGACTGGAAAATTCCCTCCTGCAATAGGGGATAGATATGTGATCACAAGTACCAATTAGACATGTTTTCGTTTGGGATGATAACTTCCAACCAATATATGGGTTCAGTTTCCCACTCAATAAAATTTCTCCTTGATAGGAGACTTGATCATTTTAGATATGTGATTTGATGTATATTAACCTAAATTGCAGAAATACAAGCTTATTTAATCTATCTATCCTATCTCAATTGAGAGTAGTGCTTTAAAAAATAAAATATGTTGATAAGCATGATTAATTCCCAAGAACATAATAAATTCATAATCCTAAAGGAATTTTTGAGTACAATAATTGTTATAACTTAAAGAATATCACAACAACTATATCTGCATCCCACTTATAGTCAAAGAAAAGCTCATGTATATGGAAAATAGAGAGATGAAAAACAATTTCATAGGTCAGTTCCAAAATAACATTTATTCATTCACAGTATAAACATAACAATCTTATAATCATACGTGAATGTATTTTTTATTGACTATCAATTTAAGATCTGAACATAGATACTAAATAAAATAGGAGAATAATAAGTGATAATCTCTTTATAAGCAATTAATAAAAATTATCATCTAGAAGCTTAAATACATCAATTATCATCAATCATAAGAATAATCTCAATAACAATGATGCAACACTCATTTGATATATAATCGATTATGGACATAATTCACATAAAATGGAGTATAGGAATTTTGCAAAGTTTTAAACAAAAATACAATCATTACAAAATTCACATTACTCAAAAATGAATTTGCCAAAAATAATGGGTCTTCAAAATTTAATTCAAACTAATAAAAATAACAAGTTTGACTCTCTAGTTTCCAACCCTCTTTCCCTATCACAAATTACATTAAATAGCATTGAGAACATTTTCCTCTTTTTCTTCGACTGAATTTTCCAAGTGTCAACTTAATTTAATCATTCATATAAGGAAGATATATCTGCTTTCTTGGTTATATATTCTTTATTGACTTTACTCTCTTGTTCTTTAATGAAGGATTTCCATAGAGTGAACTTTTCAAGAATTGGTGAAATTAGAGGTGGATGAGGAATATCCTCATTCAACTTGCATCGATAGAGTTTCTTGGAAATATATTTATGCTTTGACTTGAATTTCGAGAGAAAGGTGTTGATAGACTTTAAGCACTTTGCGTKTTTGGAGATGAACTTTTTGACTGCTTCCACATTTCATAAATTAAGTTGTSCKATTCCATATGCACGTGAACTTATTTGTTGGTTAACATCTACAAGAAAATTTGATAAWGGTACTCCCTAACCAAGAAATTGAACATGGTACATTTCATGATCTTMAAWAATATCTAAATCTAGATYCCAAATATTTGAGCAATTCTTATTGGTTTCCTTGATCAAATCCTKTGAAAATTCACAATTGGTGCACCAAGAGTCTAGTGAGGCTTGCACTTGTATTTTATYCTCACCATTCATTCTAGAACAATAATTAGGAACATTATTATTTTTTKCTTCCMATACTTTTATTTTCTCAAAAGAATCTCGAGCAACTTTTTGTTTCTCRGATTGTATTTTAGACTCTTCTGAAAATTTCAGCAACTCRTCATGTTGTCCTTTGATTTCATTTAKATTAGAATAAATTAATTCTTGAAGAGAAGCTAACCTATCACTTATTTCAATGGCCCATGTTTTGATTATTTTTGTGTTATCTTGTTTCACCTTTAACTCATTTATTTGGGCCACCAAAACATTAATTTTCTCCTCATGGCTCTTGATCATTCCTTTTTTCTCTTCTCGGACAACAACTAATTGTTCAACATGTTTTCTTCTAATGTCATTTGCTTCAGCTTTAAGTTTGTCAATGGTATCAATATATACATTATTCACTTTAATCAATCGATCCATTTGCGATTGGTGTTCTCTGGACAAGATGGATTCTCGAACATTTAGTTTCTCCTACAAATCTGCCACTTGCTTATTTTCCTTTCTCAATTGGGAAGTGAGTTTGTTGACAAACCATTTGTTTGCATCAACAAAATCTCCTAAGGAATCAAAAAATTCCTTTGTAAACTCTTCCTCTGTTGGTTTTATCATTTCCCTTCTCGAGTTGTCTAATTTATTGACCCAGGGTTCATGTCATTCAGGGTTCCAACAAAACCTCTAAAACTATCGGCCCTCTTGGTAAACCAGAAGGCAACACAACACCCGAAAGGCACTACGCAGTATCACCCGAGATAGTTTTAAAATGGGTGGCTGTAAGACTCAGGTGTTTACAGCCTAGGACAGAGTAGGGGATAGGGGTTTCTTCATTAAGGCTAGATATCGTGAGTTGTAATGGAAACTACCTATTCCTTGGAGTCGCATATGCATATCCCACAATTTAATTTAAGCAAAGTATAAACAGATTCATAACAATGTATTACCTCATCTATCAAGATTAACCATTAATAGCTAAAAGAAAGAAGAGGCATGCATACATTCGACATATTACATGAGTATTACCGTGGTTCACCCCCTCCTGGGCTACATCCACAAAGATTTGGCTCTTGGCTCTTGTATTATGATATTTTTGTACCTCTGGTGCTTCACACTTACAATTATCCATCAAATTGGGTAAGATCTATGTGGGGTGAACTAGATCGCACCAGGCTCCACAACCTGTGGTCTAATCCTCAGATCTACCTTACCTCATATCTCCTTTGCTCAACAGCTTACAAAATCGGTTAATAACAACAAATACAATATCATTCATCCGCACAATCATCAACAACAACAACAACCACAAAACATAACATAACTACTACTACTAACTGATACTTTCTTATCTATATTTATACATTTCGGGCTCTTCATCCTTTTTCAAAATATTACCAAAACCCTAACCCTTCTTATGTTAGGTCTTTCTCCCATGCATGTGCTATTCTTCCTCCAGTTGTCGCTTTCCTTGTGCATGCTTTCTTACATGCGCGTGTGTTGTTCTTTTGCTAGTTGTTACTTCATTTTTCCGCACTCTTTCTTTCCCACGATCATTATTCTTTCCCCTTTGGCCTGGTGCCAACAAGCCCCCAACACTGACATGTGATTCGTCCCGAGTAACCTAATTGCTCTGTGCTTCCTTGATCTCCTTGGTGATCATCTGGATCTATTCCTTCAACTCTTTCTCTTTTGTCAATGCCTGCACATTTTTCTCCTTGATGGTGTCGACTGTCTGAGATGCCACTTCCTCGCTCATCAGTCCTATTCATTCTAGCTGAATCTGTGTTGTCTACTTTTTGTCTTCTTCTACCTGCGTGAGTATTTCTGCTACTTGTTCCTACAATGGTTCTATTTGAGCCTGACACTCTTGTTTCTGTGTTTGCGCAATGATAAGTTTTGCTTGTATCTTCTTCAACTCTTGCGTTCCCTTGACTCATTTCAGAATTGGTATGATCTTTTGTCGTTGCTTGAGTTCTTGGATCGTTGCATTGATCCTCTCCTCGTCCTTTTCCAAGTGTTGGACTTGTGGATCCTCTTCCAGCCTTGTCCAAAGTTGTGCTTCTTTATCCAGCAAGTTGGTTGTCATACTGACCTGTTTTCCTAGCTCCTGCAGTTTCATTGTTGCTTCCTACTTCCATTGCTCCTTCATTGCTGGTGGTGTTTCCGGTCTAATCTGTCCAAGGAGAGTCTTGATCTCCTTCTCATACTGATCAATTGGCTACACAATCTAGTCAATATTCTCTGCGGCTGAGATTTCATTTCCTTGTGCAGTAGCTGGGAGTTTCCCAAACATTTCTTTCACTTTGCATTCCATCTTGTTTCTGCATTCTTTCTCCTCCCGAGTCTCAGATTTGGCTTGTGCACAAACTATTTCCAACGCTTCGCGCTTCTTTGTTACTTTTTGTAGCTTGACTAAATTTTTATGTGCTCGAGACTGTATCCCATGGTCAACACTAACATGTAGTTTGTATAATGCTTTTTATGGCATCAGTGTCAGGACCAATTGGATATGATCCAAATCCTTCAGTGGTGTTTTCCCCACAATTTCATCCATTCGCAGCATGCTAGGATTTATATAGACCGTGGAATGTGCATGTGGTATCAGAAGAACTGGGTCATGTTCTTCTACCTCCACCCTTTCTATGGTCTGTGTGGTCAATGGCTCTATGCCTCTATTGCTACTCGTGATCTGGGCTTCCCCAAATTTCTTAAGGAGCTATCCCATTTCTGTCAATTCCTTCTGCAGTTTATCCCTGTTGTGTGTGGCATGATCAAAATATTTTGCAAGGCAATCTTGGACCATCCTGGCAATCATCTCTCCATCATCCTCCATGATTGTGTAGTCTGGTGGTGGTCATTGCGCCTTCATTTTCTTGCGCGCACCTACGTCTTGTATCGCTGGTCTCTTAGCTCCCCCTGGTTCCTGTGTGATGGGGTTCTATGTGGTTTCCTGTGCTCCCTCAACCGGTTTCCTCTAATATCCATTGGTCGGTTGGGTGGTTTTTGTCCTCCCCTTCTGGGCCCCTAGCTGCTCTAAGCCGCCGTCTACCTTAGTCAACTTGGTTTGGCCCATTCTTCATCTCTTGGGTACTGGGATTTGTGGAGGTTGTGTCTTCGCCTACGCAACCCCTCCTTTTGTTGTTTCTCCCGGTACTACTCTGGGTATGGTTGGAATCCTCCATTCATCAGGCCATTCGCTGATGATCATGTCGATATCACCCTCAGTGACTCAGTAGTGCATCAATAGTCACTGTTTATCCAGGTCCTTCCTTGGTTGTATCCACATGGCTTGTCGCCTAGCCCAGAAATTAGCGATGCCCCTATATCGTGCGACAGTCTCTGGTGTTATTCTCCATGCTCGGTCGATGGCTTCCTGTATCTCCTATAGGTAAGCTTCAAATACGATTCCATTCTCCCTCTTATGCCTGGCTAGTGGCCCGGATCTCAGGACGTGATATCTTGCTCCTCCTGGTTATGTTGTGGTAGCAAAGATGGCATATTCTGGTTCTCGCCATCCCATGAAAGCTATGAAAGTGATCAGCCATGAGTAATGAAATTCCATACCTGCATCCTGCACGTATTTGCAGTCTACTTGGAACAAGTTTGATATGTATGGTGCCCAACTTATGAAGGTGCCTTGTGCGCACTGAGCTGCAACAACAATGACTCCTGCCGGCACTTCGTCTTTGTGGCATTTTCGTAGCAGTTTGCAGGCTAATATTTTTGCACCCAATTGTGTCGTGGCATTATTGATCCATTTAATTATAATGCCTCGTGTTCCCCTTTCAGTGCCATATTTCTTCTTCATCTCTTCTGCAAATGTTTTTTTCTTGGACTTATCATCCAGAATCAGCGCGAGATCCATACCCCCAGTGGGTAGGCTTGTTATCTGCGTGATAAGTTGGATAGTTATGGGGATAGGTTTGTCTAGCCATATATCCCCTCCATGAGTAACTGTTGACAGTTTCTTAACGCATGCCGTCGCATATTGGCCTCTGCCAAAGTATGGTATCTTCAGCAACCCTATAATTCTTGTTCTGTCCAGTCCAGTGGCCCACTAGTGTGGTTGAGTGATGGTTTCTCCGAGTTGGTTCACAACTATTTTCTACATAAAGACCTGTGGTGAAAGCTTTGGATATTTGGTTTCATCTTCTACATCATGGTCATAATACTTGAGCTTCCCGACGTGACCTAATAGTTGTGGGTCCAATTGTACTCCCTCTAGTATGCAAGGTAGCACAATCTCTGCAGTCGATTTCTTTCGAGGTGATATCGGTATCTGAATTTGTTCCTCCTACTGCAATGGTTGGCTCGAGGTTCCAGCAGCTTCTGGTTTCTCCTTCGCCATCCATTCTACCCAATTTGTGGCCATTTCACCTATTGGTTGGGCCGAAAAAAAATTTGGGATGGGTATTTGTGGAATGTCTAGTTGCATTGCTGCATCCAAGTTTTGTGCGCTTCTATTGGCTCCTACAGCTGGTTCGGCGTTTTTTGGTGGTATTTCCTTGTGGGTTTCTTCTTATTTGTTATGAGGCTCATGCATCGTTGCTGGTGTATCCTATTCCATGGCCTCTATTTGTGGTCATGGAACCTCCTCTAGTATTTGTGTGGACTCTACTGGGATTTCCTCTCACGACGAGATTTCGTCAATATTGACAATCTCAGGTGGTTGTTGTTCGCTTTCTTCCAGTGGTCCTCGCAACCTCGTCTGAGCCCTAGTTGATATGGTTGTTTGGCCTGGTTCTGTGAGCTTTGGTGGTGCCATAATGGTGTTTGTCGAATGTTTGTTGAGTTCGAATGGCTTCAGTGAGCTCTGTGGTTTCGCTCTATTCATTCTAGTTGTTGTTGCTCTTTTTATGTTCTCCTTTCGTGAATAGACTAACTGCTTATGTGCTCATGTGTTGTATGGGATCGTCATGAAGCTTTTCGAGGATGCTTCCTCCATCATGTGATTAATGCACCATAACTGTAGGTTCAATGGATCTGCGGTGGTTTCGTACTTGCCATTATGCCTACTCTACCGTCTCCAGTTGGCACGTTTAATGTGACATCCCATTCGTCCTTACCTTGCTTTAACTCTGCTTCTTGTTGTCCTGTCAGCTTGATTTTGTTGTTTTTCTTGTTTGTTTCCCTTTTTGATACAGCTGTTATCTTTTTCCTTACTGGCTTCATGTTTCATATGTGGCTTGTCCATCATGTTGCACGTTGTTTTCAGGTTTTTTTTTTTTTTTACTACATCGTGGGTGGTCAACTGTCCTTGTATAGCTTCAGCCGACTCTCATTGATCATTCCTATGAGGTATGTGCCTACTAGATCTCTTAACTGTACAACTCCTCCGTCTGTGACAACTTTTACCTCGTTTGGTCCTAGCCAATGTATTCTGAGCTTTCCTGGATGTTGCAACGATTTATTGTCGTAGAGTAATACTAGATTTCCTTCCTTGAATTTTTTCCTCTTGGTGTGGCGGTCGTGCCAAGTTTTGTCTCTTACTTTCTGTACTTGTTGATGGAATCCTGCCAAGATTCGATCTTCCTCCATCGACAGTAATTGATTCAGTCCTTCATGTACTACGCCTCATTCTGTCATTTGTGTAATAGCTGCTACACGTAGGATGGGTATTAAAAATTCTAATGGAACTACTGTTTCTTAATGATAGACTAGTTTGAATGGTGTGTGGTCGGTCAGCCTTTTGCATGTGGTTCTTGTTGGTTGTGGAGCCTGATTATCTTCCTGATTTAGAGGTCTTTTACTTTCAGCCATGTTTATACCCCATGAAGTATTTACACCCTAGAAGTATGTACACTCTTCCACGCAGGGGAGTGCAAAGGGGGGGTACCTCCTTTGCGGGGTTCGGGGGGGCTATCCCCTTGGCTGGGGGGTCTGGGGGCAAGCAGCCCCAGAAGAAAAAATTGCCTTGTAAAAGTATATTGTAATTTCATTGTAAATCTAGACCGCTCATTATAATGTCATAGATCTAACAATAGAGATTATGTTAGGGTTTTTTACCCTAGAAGGAAACCCTCTTTTATGAGGAAAATGTATTGCGGCTATGTATGTTGGGGAGTATTGTATTATGAGAGAGGAGATTGTGAGAGAAAGAAGAGGAAGTTACAGTGGGTTTTGTTGTAGGTTGTATCCCTTCATTTTGATGGATAGTAATAAAGAAAGG
>SNQJ01S0159079.1:41612-54172 GCA_010110895.2 Picea sitchensis | reverse complement strand
GTGACTTTTTTACTTCTTGTCAGATATTAGCTGAAAGAATATGGGCCCAATAAAAAACTTCTCCTTTTAAAACCTGGTGAATGAGGGGAACCCAACCCAGTTTAAAATTCAAAGAATAGTTTTCACCATATAACTGATAGAGCATAATGGAAACTAGAATAAGAGTTTTTTTCAATATTTGAATAGGGTATACCTTGTCTGAAATTATTTTAAAAGAACAAGGATCATGCCACCACTCCCTAATTAAATCACCCATTTGAATTTATTCCTTTTTAACTTACTTTCCAATGAAACCCTCAATAAACTTATAATCCAAACTGACTTTGGTAGGCCCTAACTTGTACATATTGGAAATATCATTTGGTCAATGACCCAATAACTTTATGAGTGGAATTTACAATTGCACAAGTAGAGATATCGGTATGGGAAATGGTCCACTGTACCATGTCATAATAAGGAAGGATCACACGTCTGGTCGTTATTCTATGCAGAATGGAATTTTTGATGTCTTCAAGTTAGTCAATGTCATACTCATATTCATCTATAAAATCCATATTCAATGAATTTGTAGATTTCGCTCCATTCCATGCTATTCTTGACTCTAATTTTATGCGAGGTGTCTGACTAGAAACTTGAATTTGGGTTCCTTTATATTTCTTCCTATTCGTCTTGAAATTGATTTTCTTTCCCCTTCCTATTCATCATGTCGTAGACAGTTCATGTAATTTAAAAGTAATTCAAAGTGATAATTCAATATATAAAATATTAATTCAATAATATGAACAATGATACAAAAGCTAGTACTAAAAAGAAAATTTTTATGAAGAAAATTGTGTCTTTTACTTCTTGCAATTCACATGATTTTGCTACTAACAAGATCAAAGTCATGCTCAAAATTCCAAACAAAATGAACGTTATGCATATAACCAATATCATTTCTTTTGGATTAATTTTGATCCCATCACATGATAAATTCACTTTAATGTGTATTAACAAGTGATTGTGAGAGACATTAATGGAGAAAAGACAGTTTAGAATTTTGAAAAGGAGAGGAAACATTCACAACCAAGCATCGGATCACCGACAATTTATTTGCAACCGATCTTACAAAACAATGCTAGGGCTTGGGTCGGTGTGATTGTATTAAGATATTGAGTTATTAGATATAACCTTGTAATTAATTGTTCCACCGAAACCCTAGATTGCCAGGCTTCCATTTGAAACATAATGCATTTTATGAAAAACCCAGTCCTATCCATGACTAACTGGGCCATCAAACCATCGAGAGATAAGGAGAATTGTTTCCTTTTTTTTTAGAGAAGAAAATAATCCGTGTGCGATCACTAGATCATTGGATGATTATTTAACCATTAACATTTAAAAAACTCACAGATTGTTTGGTTATGATTCAAAGAAATTTATTAAGATGTCTAAGCTAGATCAATAGTTAACTAAAAAGACACCAACAATGAAAATAAAAGAAATAAAATTGTAAGAGAATCGAAAAATTTGTAAGAGATCAATTATTTTTATTCGAAAAATTTGAATAATGGGAGGGTTAATGGAAGATTGGTTGTTGTCATTGATGTCAACCCTAGCCATTGGATTTTGGACCCCACAGTTGATCGAAGTAGATATACATGAAGGAAATTGCACGTACAGATACAACATCCATGGATGGATAGTATAAGTCCTTCCGCTTCCGATGGTATGTGGCACGTCACGTGGATCCTTACGATTGAGGAGAAATGAATTTTTGAAGATGACAATGTGAATTGAAGAAGAAACTACATGTCGGCCCTAATGTTAAAAGGAAGTGACATAAAGGGTATAAATACATCTCATTATACATTCATTTTTCAACACACACAAGTTTATTAATGAACAAGGAGATATAATTCGAATTTATGAGGAATCTAAAGTAAAGAAGGTTGAATTTCAAGGGAGGATGAAGTCTTTTGGTGATGCATTCTAAGGTACATTTTACCGATCATCTTATCATTTTATCTATAAATTTGTTTCTAGAATGATTCATATGGTGAAATTCGAAGGACATCGAGAAGACATATCTAGGTACATGTGGTAAAAATTTCATCTCTTTATTCGCTACAATTTTGGAGATACACTTTGTGGAAGATAGAGTTTTTTACTAGTCTTGAAGCTAGTCATAAACATGTATTCTAGGTAAAACAATCATAACGTCTTCATAGAGAATCCAAATGAAGTGAGACCAATTTCATTAGAAATAGTACAGGTTCTAGTTTTTTGTATACAAATTTCAGAATCTGATGTTAAATATTGAGCGTGGGGCATGTTGTACAAGTTCTCTCTCCTGAATAAACCAGAATAGAATAAGGTCTACCATTTTCTCTATAACTAATTTTCTAGGAGGATTCAAGAAGTGAAACTTGGAGGAGTTTCAGAGAATACATTGAGTAATATTATCTACAGGATCATAGTATTCCAATAAGTGAATAATTGCAGAAGTTGAAGAAGTCTCAGGAAGCATTATCACGTTCTATGTGATGGTTGGTTGATGGTGATAATTTAATGTAAAGTTTTATTATCTCTCATATATTCTTGGGTGGAAGGAAGGGGAAAGGATGGAGAGTTAAACCCTCTCTTGATATTGGAGGATTGTATCTTCCTTTTGGAGGTTTATTCCTCCCTTTATATTTGGAAGCTGTAGCTACCTTTGGAAGTCATTACTTCCTTTGAACAATAATACATGATTACTTGTTATATATTGTGCATGGTGTATTGGTGTATCTCTTATAATATTCTTCATTGGTCATTGGATAGTCTTCATTGATGATTGGATATAAATTGAATACATGATCTAATTGAAGTACAAGTTCAAAAATACTAATTTCTCTAAATACTAATTTCATGCTAGACCTATAAAGTAAAAGGACAATATATGAACATATGTGAATCGGTTTCCTCAGAATTCTTGTACAAATAGCATAAAATAGGCCCCTACTTCCCTCGAGTATACAATCGATTCCATAATTTATTAAACCATATTTAATGTCATGATCCTCTTCATTGAGCATAGCATGATATCCCATTTTAGCATAGTACATCCCCCTGACTTGTTATAGTACCACACCAGATCATCTTCAACATTTGTAAGTCAAACATGTGTGATCCGGGATATTTTCATCGTGACTTATAAATAATTGTATTAAATGAGCATAAATCAAAGTGCACCATTAAAGAAGGGAAAACTTTAAAATGAAGAGACATAAGCATCAGATCAGAAAACAAAAACTTGATAACAGAGTTCGTCCCTGATGAACTACATCTCTGGGTCCTGCTCTCAAATGGGTAGGCTATTTCATTAACTCAACAAAATAATTTGGCAAATACATGAATATACATCATTATGAAATCAAGCTGCAGAAATAATGCTCAGATCAGAAAACAAACATCACCACTGGATTCATGGCATCGAATTACCCAAAATGATTGTCTAAACGCTCTGATCCAACTCTAGCACTCCTAGGCCCAAGAGAAATTATGTCTCGATTTTCATGCCCTCTATAACCTGCAATTATGATAGTCTCTTCTTCATAATCCATGCTCGCAGTCATAGGGTACAGTCACCTCTTCTCCCTGGCTCTGGGCGGATTTTTGTTTTTAAATAATGAAACTGATGGATATACCAAGCAACACCGTGTGGCGCATTGGTTATGTCAGAGTTATTAAAGCGTTGAGTAAGGTAGAGGTTTCGGGGTCGAACCCACCAGACTCCATTTTGGATGTTTGTTTGTATATATATATATATGTGTGTGTGTGTGTGTGTGTGTGTGTGTGTCTGTTGGCTTCTTCGCTAACTATAGATATTTTTCTATCAAAAATTCCACCGTTTGCTAACATTGGTGTGGTCCGCCAGATTTGGCGAACCCTCCATATCTTTTTTTTTAAAACAAAATTTGTTCACGGGTCAACATTGGAAATTTCTCGGGCTGCCACATGTCACCCGATGATTGGGCCATGTGGCACCCACTGATACACCCACCTATATGTTTACATGCTGCCTAGTCACTCCGTACTGACATGTGGCGCTTCTCGGATGGTGCCATGTGGTGTTGCCTAGGGGTACCATGTGGGACTTTTCTATTGGTCCACATGGACCCCTAAAAATCCCAATGGTGGATGACACATGGCATCCTCTATTGTTTCCATGTGGCATGCTGACGTCACCATCCCGTACAATGATGTCACCCTGCCATGTTAGTTGTTGACGTTGGTAGTATGGATGATGATGTGTCCCCTGTTGATTGGCCATGTTTGACCGTGAATATATTTCAAACCGTAACTATGTTTGATGAGCCATTTTCGTCGTTAGAAAGCTTGCAATGTGCTCTTCGCGATCATGAAATTTTCACTGAGTTTTGGGAACTTTGAATATTTTCCCTATCTTTGTCTGTTGGAGCCACTCTGAGCATTATGAGTTGCCTCTGTGAGTTCTGAGTTATTATTAGCCTTCTCTAGATCCCTTTTGGATCAATGTGCCATGCACAATTCTCTAGTGAACTAAGCCCACACATGATGTCAATTTACCTCCAAGTCTAAATCCTCTACTAAGATCCATCCCTATCACCAAACATATGTATCAGTAGGATCCTCAGTAAGATTGAGCATGCATCACCTATATTCTTGAAGGAAAGTTAGAAGGATTTCAGGGAGAAAAATTCTTTAGTTGCATCCCACTATACCATCGACATTGACTCACACTTTTCATCCTGAGCCCACCTCCCAAGATATGAATCTACTAATAATAAGAAAATCAAGCATGATAGCATGCTATTGATTCAAAACATTGTGAGCTATGGGCTTCTATGTACTATGAAGCTAGTCCAAAATGGAATCCAGATTAATGTATTTAACGACCAGAATATGCTTCCACAATATATATCGGGTCATAGACACCTATAAAGACTTAGTATACAAGGCCCATACGAATATATATAAATATTTTAAACCCTAACCTCCTAGACTTTTTGGCTTTGACAATATTTTCCAAGTAGCCAATTGCGAGCCCAGGTAATGTGTATTGTTTTTCCACAAATAATTATAGAACATATTCTAGATGTGGTTAAGGATTACCTTCGGTATAAGAGAAAGTAAATTCCAATAGATTGGTATGGCATCAATCACTGACTTACTGAATGTTAAATGACCCCCTTGAGAAATCCACATGTTGCACCAGAAGTTGATCTACCTTTCAATCCATGTGAGAAACCATTTCCAATAAAAAAAATTGTAGCTATTGGGTTTAAGATTAAATCCTAAGTATTTTACACCATCCCCCATGTCATGAGTTGGGGAATTGTAAAAAAATAATTAGGTGAGGTCGCACATCCTCCACAAAGTCTAGGAAGAAGATAGTTGACTTGATAAAATTGATAACCATACCTGTTTCGTCACAAGAAAGCTCCAATATATCTTTTAATTTTATGCATTAATATACCTCATACAAACAAAATATTAGTACATTATCCACAGAAAAATAAATGTATTAAGCGTTCTTTTCTACCTATTCATATACCTTGCAAATTATTTAACCTTTTTCCATCAGCAAGAGATTGACTAAGCTTGTCAACAATGAGTAAAAAGAGACAAGGTGACAGGGGACACCTCTGCCTCAACCCTCAACCATACTTAAATAAGGAAAGACAAAACTGTCTATTAATACTGCGAAGGAGACCATGTCACACAAGACATTATCCATTTAACCATGGGGATTTCAAACTTGATATGAAAAAGCAATGGTTGAAGGTAAAGCCATGATACCCTATCATATGATTTAGATAGATCTATTTTGAGAAAATATATAGAACGCTTTTGAGTTTTAATAGTGTAAATTCCCTCCTGCATCAATCTGATGGCTTCATGAATGAGCCTTCCTTTGAGAAATCCAAACTGATTAGGAGTGATGACATTGGATAGAACTTATTTAATTTGAACAACAATGATTTTATATAAGCTATTGCATAATGAAATGTGACAGAATTCATTAAAAGAGGATGGATGGTATGTCTTAGGTATGGTTGCTTAAAAGTAGAATTTATGTTACTCAACATATTACTAGAGAGATAGAATTCTTCCATAAATCAAAGTAATTCATCCCCAGTAATGTCAAAAAATTATTCAAATAAATCAAATATCCAACCATTTAATCTGAGTATTTTGTCCTTTTTGAAATATTAAATGATTTCCTAAAGCTCATATTTTGTGAATTCATAGAAAAAATCTTGATTATCCTCCTCTTTAATTAGCCTAGGAAAATAGGAAATCAGCTTAAGAATTTTCCCCATCTTTACCTTCTCCACCTCCCTGAAAAGAGATTGAAAATTATTGAATCCCAATGTATCTATCTCAATGAATCCTCGAGCCACACCACCATTGGCATTCTTCATTTCCTATATTGTATTGTAATTCTTACAATAATTATCAAATTTTTGGGAATATTCGGTTTTCTGATCACGTATTGCTATCCATAAGGCCCTGCTTTTTAACTTCCATTCTTTTTAATTCTCCAATAGTATTTTATTACTCAGATATTCCAACAATCGACACTTCTCCTGCTCCATGGGATTCCAAAGGCTATCCTAGAGTCTCAATCTTGGATTCTATATTTTGAATATCCTAATCAAAAGCTTTTCAATGATCCTCAGCCCAAGATGATACTTGTTTTTTAGAATTCTGATGCAGGAGCATCTACGACTTCATCAAGCGAGCCAGCGCGTGGAGTAAAGGACATACAGCTAGACAGCGCCAGCACATACATTTTTGAATCACTTTGAAGATTTGTTGCGCCGCCATTTAAATGAAGGCATTCAAAGCCGGGCGCACTTGTAATATATTATGGATAGGAAGGCATTTAATAGTTTAATGCTGGTAGATAGGAATTAACTGTAGATTAGACAGTTTTACTTTCGAGAGGGAAAATGGAATATAGGTACCCTCCGTTGTATTGTTGAATGATTCCATCATTCTTGTATTCTGAAGAAAGGAGCAGAGCAGAGAAGTTGTGAAGAACCTCCATGTACAGACATTGAATTAATAGGAAAGCTTTGATTCAATCCCATGGATGTGTTTGATCTCTATGTGTTGTTGATACTATGCCTTTGCATGTTTGCTTATTTCTATGCTTATCTTCTATATGATGCGTATGTGATCGCATATCAGGTTCGAAACCTGAGAGAATGAGGGAAATGAGTTTCCATTGTTTCTCTGCTTGAGCCAGGAGATTCCTGCATAGAGTGCAGTTGAATTCCTCCGCTTAGAGTGCGTTGAGGGGGCTAAGCAGTTGAACTTTTGGGTTCTCTTTTGCTCAGAGTCATGTTGGGTTATTCGAGCCATGTAGGTGAGTGCAGGTCGGATTGGAGTCTCAGTAGCAAGTCTGAGAAGGGAAGGGTCGAGGCTGTTGCGAGCGTGAGTGCACAGGACCCGGAAGACTTCAACACTTTGAAAGTTGTTGAAGGAGGAGCGCAGGCACCGCGTTCGAAGTCTCTGAAGGTGTCAGAGAGAATTCAGCTCAGGAGGGGTAGTACCTTTGTTCTAGTTGCACGGGACGAAGGTGGTGAAGTGGAGAACTCTTCAAGAGGAAGAGAATCGACGACTTGAATTTGTCGTGAAGAATCGCGAAGTCCCGTGGATCGTTGGATCTGGGAGAAGGAGCGAGGGGATTAACCCTCAAGCACAGGAAGAACCCTTTTTCATTTCATATCGGCATATCGGGGTTGGCGAGAGCAAGAATTTCATGCACGTCGAAATCGCGAATTGCGATTTCCCGATTTAATCGGAGCCGTCGATCATCGGAGGGACAGGTGGCACGAATCCATAGCATCGGGGTTTCGACATTCGGGGTTTCCAGCAGCAGGAAAATTTGGTATCGTGGATCCGTGATCCGCGAAGTCCCGAGGTGACCTGGCATCGTGGGGCCCTGGGAGTGAGTGGAGGACAGGTGGCCTCACATCGGGGATCGGCACCTCGGCATTCGAGGTTTCGAAATATAAGAGCTCGGTGTCGCGAGTGGCGATACCCCGAGGTTTGATCGTTGACCATCGGCGTTCGGGATTCGGTGGTTGAGTGACCGAGAGGAGTGTTACGAGCCTCGCGATATCGCGAGACCCGATCTCCCGATTTTCGAAGGGGAGATCGCCGAGAAGTATCCTGTGGGTGACGAAGACTCCCGAGAGGAGTTGGAAGAGCTTGGACTCTTCGAGCCTGAGAGCGAAGAAGATCCTGGTGGAGCGACTGCTCGCGGAGGGGCAGGTTGCATCAGAGTGGTATCAGAGTGAGAGTTGGGGTTCTCTTTGTTCAGATAGCATAGGGAAGCAGACACAATGCCGCCTAGAAGAGAGAGGAAGTCACCTGATCGTGAAGACAGGGATGCCCGAAGAAGGGGTAGGCCAGCAGGTAATGCTGAGATGGAACGCCAGATGCGAGATCTCTGAGTGAGGCTCGAGGAGATGGAGACTGCACAGAGACGCGGGGCTGATGCAGTGGAGTTCAGTGACTCTGAGGTTGAGGAGGAAGCTGGACACGACGCCGAAGAGATCTCAGCAGAAGATGCCTCGATAAAGAGGTTGATCAGAGCTATCTCGAGGATGAGATCGAAGACTAAAATGGACATCCCAACTTATGAGGGGATTCTAAACGCTGAAGAGTTGCTGGATTGGATCCGAGCACTCGACACCTACTTCGATTATGGGGACATCGAAGAGGAAAAGAAGGTGAGGCATGCTGTCATGAAGCTGAAGGGACATGCAGCCTTATGGTGGGACAAGCTGCAGGCAGAAAGGCGTTCCAAAGGAAAATAGAAGATCAAAAGCTGGGATCGGATGATCGCCAAGATGAAGGCGAAGTTCATTCCGAGGGATTACCAGATCACCCTGTTCAGGCGCATGCAGAACCTGAGACAGAAGTTGATGACGGTGAAAGAGTACACCGAAGAATTCTGCAGGCTCAATATTCGAGCTGGTCATCAGGAGAGTGATGACGAAAAGGTGGTGAGGTACCTGAATGGGTTGAGGTATGACATTCAGGACGAGTTGAGCATGCTGAACATCCGCACGATTGAGGATGCATACCAGATGGCCCTAAAAGACGAAGAAAAGTTGAGCCGCAAGCAGGGACAGTGAGGGCGAGGCAGAAGCCAGCCTAGAGGCAAAGCAGTTGCCCAGAAAGACTTCCAAAAGCCCAAGGTTGGAAGAGGCCTCAGGGTAGACCTGAAAGAGGTGGAACCTCGCAGCAGAGGCAGCAAATTGCTGAGCCAAGGAGGCAGCAAGATGATCAGCAAGGAGATTATGCTGATGCAAATACATTTCCTCATACCCGAGGTAGAGGAAGAGGCCGAGGAGGAGTTATCACATGTTTCATGTGTGGTAAAGACGGCCATAAAGCCGTGGACTGTCCAGAGAGGAAGATGGACAGAGGAAAATCTCACGTCGCTGAGGCGCAGAGGCGTGACATGGAGGAAGAAGACACTGGAAGTGGGAAGTCACTGACAGTGCATAAGGTCCTTTTGAAACCTGAGAAAGAGGTGGAGGACACAGCCCAAAGATGCCGACTGTTCAGAACGACTTGCAAGACCAAGGGCTGGAAATGCAAGGTTATAGTGGACAGTGGGAGCACTGACAATCACATTTCGACCGAGATGGTGGAGAAGCTGGAGCTGAAGACGCACAGGCACCTGAGTCCATACAAAGTGACATGGCTGCAGAAAGGACACCAGGTATGTGTTACGAAACAATGCTTGGTAAATTTTAAAATGGGTGATTATAGGGATGAAATTTTGTGTGATGTCATTCCCATGGATGTCTGTCATGTATTACTGGGAAGACCATGGCAGTTTGAAAGAAATGTTGTTCATGATGGGAGGATGAACACATACACCTTGGAGAAGGATGGAAAAACACACACGTTGCTGCCGATGAAGGATAAAGAGGTGAAACCAGAAGTTAGCAGCACGATACTTCTCATGAGTGGGAAGGAGCTTATCACAGAGCTGGAGAAGGATGAAGATCCACAGTTCTTTATTGTCAGGAAGCCGAGAATTGTCCTGACAAGCACAAGAGTGGACGACTTGCCAGAGGAGATTCAGCAACTACTGGGAGATTTTGTTGATATCATCGTGGACGAACTACCTCGTTCGTTGCCACCGGTGCGGAGTGTGAGTCACCATATTGACCTCATTCCCGGAGCAAGTTTGCCGAATAAGGCAGCGTACAGGTTGACACCTCAGGAGAACGAGGAAGTCAAGAGGCAGGTTCAGGATCTGCAGGACAAAGGACTAGTGAGGGAGAGTCTAAGTCTGTGTGTCGTTCCAACGGTGCTGAGTCCGAAGAAGGATGGAGGCTGGAGGATGTGTACAGACTCTAGGGCGATCAATAAAATCACCATCAGGTATAGGTTTCCACTGCCAAGGATGGACGACTTGATGGATTGCCTAAGTGGGGAAAATTATTTCTCCAAGATAGATCTCAAGAGCGGATATCATCAGATTCGGATGAGAGAGGGAGATGAATGGAAAACAGCGTTCAAGACAAACGAGGGTTTGTACGAATGGATGGTCATGCTGTTTGGTTTAACAAACGCACCGAGCACTTTTATGAGGCTGATGAATGAAGTCCTGTGGGATTTCATTGGAAAATTTGTGGTTGTATACCTGGACGACATATTGATTTTCAGCAAGACCAAGGCTGAACACTTGAGGCATTTGGCCATGGTGATGAGACGACTGCAGCAGGAAAAGTTGTTGATTAATTTGAAGAAGTGTTCCTTCATGCAGACAGAACTCATATATCTGAGTTTTGTAATTTCGGAAAATGAATTGAAGATGGATCCTGAGAAGGTGAATGTAATCAGGAACTGGCCATCACCAAGAAATGTTTTCGATGAAAGGAGCTTTCACGGTTTGGCAAGTTTCTACAGGAAGTTCATTCAGAACTTTAGTGGAATCAATGCCGCAATGATGGACACTGTGAAGAAGCGGCATAAAGTTTTCCATTGGACGGCCGAGGCTGAGAAGAGCTTCAATCTGTTGAAGCGAAAGATAACTGAGCAACCAATTCTGGTGTTGCCGGATTTTCAGAAAACCTTCCAAGTGAAGTGTGATGCTAGTGGGTATGTTGTTGGAGGGGTCTTAAGTCAGGATGACAGACCTGTTGCATACTACAGCGAGAAGCTGGATGATGCGAAGCTGAAGTACTCCACGTACGACAAAGAATTCTATGCCATCGTACAGGCATTGAAAAAGTGGAGGCATTATCTCATACCCAAGGAATTCGTCTTGTACAGCGATAATCACGCATTACAATTCGTGAGTCAGCAGGAGAATTTGAAACAGAAGCATGTGAAGTGGGTAGAATACATGCAGAATTTCACATTCATGATCAAACACATTTCGGGGACTGCGAACAAGGTGGCTGATGCCTTGAGCAGGAAGTGCTTGTTGCTGCAAGAGTTCAGAGTCAAAACTTTGGGTTTTGAAAATTTAAAGGATATGTATGCAGGTGACGCAGATTTTGGCGAGTCATACGAGGCGACCGAGAACCCAGTTCTCAGGGATAGGAGTCTTTGGATAGACTACCTAATCCAGGATGGATTGTTGTTCAAAGGCAATCAACTGTGTATTCCAGATTGCTCTATGAGAGAGAATTTGGTAAAGGAAAAGCACAGCGGAGGCTTAGCAGGTCATTTTGGACATGACAAAACATTCTCCAAGCTGAGCGAATCATACTATTGGCCGGGCATGCGGGAAGATGTTAAAAGGTTTGTTGACAGGTGTAGGATATGTCAACACGCGAAGGGCCTAAAGCAGAACACAGGGTTCTATCAGCCGTTGCCCATACCCGGGAGGCCATGGGAGGCGATCAGTATGGATTTTGTGTTGGGTTTGCCGAGAACACAGCGAGGTGTGGATTCCATTTTTGTAGTGGTGGACAGGTTCTCGAAGATGGCATATTTTATTCCGTGTCATAAGACCAGCGATGCCACGCACATCGCGAATTTGTTTTTCAAAGAGATCGTGCAATTGCATGGTTTGCCGAGGAACATAGTCTCGGATCGGGACACGAAGTTCATAGGTCACTTTGGAGGACACTATGGAAGAAGCTAGGGACTGACTTGGCATTCAGTTCTGCTTACCATCCGCAGACCGATGGACAGACGGAAGTAGTCAACAGGAGCTTGGGAGACCTGTTGAGAAGCCTTGTGATAGAGCATCACACCAGTTGGGATCAGATTTTTCCACAGGCAGAATTCGCGTACAACGATTCAGTGAATCGAAGTATAGGTAAGAGTCCATTCCAGATTTTGTATGGGACGCAGCCGAGAGGAGTGTCTGAGCTCAAGGAGCCAGAACAGGCTGAAACTAGCAGCGTGAAGGCTGAAGAATTCGCGGAGGCGATGTAGGAACTCCATGCACAGGTGAAACAGCGACTGCAGAAATCCAATCAAGAATATAAGCGCAGAGCCGATCAGAGGAAGAGGCAACTTCAGTTTGAAGTTGGGGAGATGGTTCTGGCGCACTTGAGGAAAGA
>SNQJ01S0159079.1:21481-41602 GCA_010110895.2 Picea sitchensis | reverse complement strand
ATGATGCAGGAGCATCTACGACTTCATCAAGCGAGCCAACGCGTGGAGTAAAGGACATACAGCTGGACAGCGCCAGCACATACATTTTTGAATCACTTTGAAGATTTGTTGCGCCGCCATTTAAATGAATGCATTCAAAGCTGGGCGCACTTGTAATATATTATGGATAGGAAGGCATTTAATAGTTTAATGCTGGTAGATAGGAATTAACTGTAGATTAGACAGTTTTACTTTCGAGAGAGAAAACGGAATATAGGCACCCTCCATTGTATTGTTGAATGATTCCATCATTCTTGTATTCTGAAGAAAGGAGCAGAGCAGAGAAGTTGTGAAGAACCTCCATGTACAGACATTGAATTAATAGGAAAGCTTTGATTCAATCCCATGGATGTGTTTGATCTCTGTGTGTTGTTGATACTATGCCTTTGCATGTTTGCTTCTTTCTATGCTTATCTTCTATATGCTACGTATGTGATCGCATATCAGGTTCGAAACCTGAGAGAATGAGGGAAATGAGTTTCCATTGTTTCTCTGCTTGAGCCGGGAGATTTCTGCATAGAGTGCAGTTGAATTCCTCCGCTTAGAGTGTGTTGAGGGGGCTAAGCAGTTGAACTTTTGGGTTCTCTTTTGCTCAGAGTCGTCTTGGGTTATTCGAGCCATGCCAGGTGAGTGCAGGTCAGATTGGAGTCTCAGTAGCAAGTCTGAGAAGGGAAGGATCGAGGCTGTTGCGAGCGTGAGTGCACAGGACCCAGAAGACTTCAACACTTTGAAAGTTGTTGAAGGAGGAGCGCAGGCACCGCGTTCGAAGTCTCTGAAGGAGTCGGAGATAATTCAGCTCAGGAGGGGTAGTACCTTTGTTCCAGTTGCACGGGACGAAGGTGGTGAAGTGGAGAACTCTTCAAGAGGAAGAGAATCGATGACTTGAATTTGTTGTGAAGAATTGCGAAGTCCCGTGGATCGTTGGATCTGGGAGAAGGAGTGAGGGGATTAACCCTCAAGCGCAGGAAGAACCCTTTGTCATTTCATATCGGCATATCAGGGTTGGCGAGAGCAAGAATTTCATGCACGTAAAAATCGCGAATTGCGATTTCCCGATTTAATCGGAGCTGTCGATCATCGGAGGGACAGGTGGCATGAATCCGGAGCATCGGGGTTTCGACATTCGGGGTTTCCAGCAGCAGAAAAATTTGGTATCGTGGATCCACGATCCGCGAAGTCCCGAGGTGACATGGCATCATGGGGCCCCGGGAGTGAGTGGAGGACAGGTGGCCTCACATCGGGGATCGGCACCTCGGCACTCAGGGTTTCGAAATATAAGAGCTCGGTGTCGCGAGTGGCGATACCCCGAGGTTTGATCGTTGACCATCGGCGTTCGGGATTCAGCGGTTGAGTGACCGAGAGCAGTGTTACGAGCCTCGCGATATCGCGAGACCCGATCTCCCGATTTCTGAAGGGGAGATCGCTGAGAAGTATCCTGTGGGTGACGAAGACTCCCGAGAGGAGTTGGAAGAGCTTGGACTCTTCGGGCCTGAGAGAGAAGAAGATCCTGGTGGAGCGACTGCTCGCGGAGGGGCAGGTTGCGTCACATTCCAAGGGAGGTCACAAATTGAGAACTTGTTGAAGAATTGTTGTTCTCCTAAAATAAGTCTAGTGTTCACAAATAAGAATATGAAATTCCTCTTGCTCAGCGCAAGAGGGATTGTACTTGAAAGGAGCACCAGGTTTCCCTATAGAGGGAGAAAATTAAAAAAATATAGAGAAATAATCAGAACAATGAACCTTATAGACCCATGAGAAGTAGATATTGATATCATATAAAAGAGAGTGATGCAAAATGAATCAATCAAGCCACTTACAGACTCCTTCAGTCCCATCGCGGTTATTACTCCAATTCGAACTAAGAACAATTGGTACAATATCAACTAGACTTTTCACCTCAAGTTTGTTTAGTAAACAAGTTACGAATTTGTCTTCAAGAGAACTTTCTCCCCAAATTTCATCCCTACATAAGGTATAATTCAAATCTCCACCAAATACTAGGTTGTTAGATCGGAAAAGATTGAGAGAAAACAATTGGTTCCAAAATGCCTCCCGATCCTTATAGGGCCAATATATATTAAAAACAATGATGGTGTGATCTAGTTCCTTGCAGAAAACATATATACATATACTTGAGGAAATATAGAAGCAATTGATAAATGAACAATTTGTAGAAAATCACGTGATGATCCCACCTAAAAAATCTTCTGAGTCCAAACCAAGAAACTCCCATCCCAGTAACAATTTAACTAGTTCAACATTAATAAGGTCATAATATCCCATCATACCCTATATTAATAGATTATTGGGCCGATTAGAATATGCAAACCTCTTTAGAGAGAGTTTTTTGGCCCTCCCTCCCATGCCCTGCATGTTGACTGACATCAACTTCATGGAGAGCCAACTTTTGAGGCTAGTCCCACTCTAAGGACCCTAGAGATTAACCATTTCCTTCCCCAACAAAATTATTAGAGAAATTTCTCCTATGTAAGATCCCCTCTTACTGTTGATATGATTTTATGTTTACTGCTGATATATTTGGGTGTTTATCTGGTTCAAATCTTTCTTCAAACAATTTGAATGTAATATACCTTCTTGGTTGCTAATGTGTTTTAGTGATTATTGGATCAAGACTTTTGTCAAACAATTTCACAACAATAGTAACAAGACAATTTACAATTGATTCACAATAAGTTTGGCACACATAATTGGGTTTTATTTCACTTCAACATAAAAGCACAGATTACATTTAATGACAAATGATGGAAACTCATGTAATTTGCTAAAACGACAATTTATATAGCTATTACAATTGGATATATATGTGTTATTCCTGACCTGTAAACAACATTACTTGGACAACAATAATAAATGTGTTATAGCATCCCCTTAGAAAACCATGATCTGAAGTAGATGGTCACAATTCAATGCTAGAAATTATTGTGAGTGGTTGTTCATTTTTCTGGCCTTTAGGTGACCCACTTGGCAACATTTACTCCATAGAAATGAATCCATTTTTTTGTTTTTTGATCTGTTGTAAAATATCACACCTAGGCAACAATATAGTGCTGAAATTGTTGGATAGTTGGTTGTCATTGATTTCAACCCTGGTCAACCCTAGAAGAAGCCTCGAAGCAAGTTTGGAAGCATCTAGAAGTGATTGGTGTATTTGGAGAATTCTTCAAAGTGTTCCCCTTATGGCATAGCTCTAAGAATGGCCCTCATTGGAATACACTTTGAAGAAGTCTACAAGAAGTCCTAGAAATATGGCTAAGTGGTTAAGTGGTTGAGAAGCCTAACAGTGTGGTTAGGGAGCCTAAAGTTGATTGAAGAATAAAACCATGAAGAAATATTCAAAAGCATGTAACACATCCATATATTGATAGTCCTATTCATGTCATTTCAAATGGTAGGTGGCATGCCATGTGGTTCCTCACAGTTAAGGAGATATGACCTCTTAAAGATGAAGCTCCAAAAGAAAATGAAGAAGCTTTAGATCTAAGGACAAAAAGTTACAAGTCATACCCGAAAAAGTGTTGCAAAAAAGAAATTACAAGTCGAACCCAATGCAATTTATATTAAAATAAATATTAAGGATATTGTTGGTAAAGCTGGCTCCAATGGAATAATCATTAAAAATTAAATTGAATTTTATTTGGGTCAAGTTGGCCCTAAAAAGAGGGTTCCTGATCTAGTATAAATAAGGCATCTAGTAGTTCATTTTTCACATCAACTCAAGTGATTTTTATTTGAGGTAACCAAGGATATCTGAGGCAAATTTCAGAGGTAATATGAAGTGAGGAAGGGTGAAATTCCAAGGGAATATGAATTCTTGTGATGATGTGTTTTAAGGTATGTTATTTAAAGCTCATATTACCATTTTTAATATAACTTTGCTTCTAGAATGACTCAGATACCACAATTTGGAGTATGTTGAGAAGACTTATTAAGGTACCTATGGTAAACATGTCATCTTCTGGGTCGTTTTACTTTTGGAGATACACTATGTGGAAGATAGGTTTTTTGACTAGTCCTAGAACTAGTCTCAAACGGGTGTTCTGGGTGAAACAATCATAACTTATTCATAGATGATCGGAATTATATGAGACCAATTGCATTGGAAAGAGTACCATATTTAGTATCTTTTGTGTGATTTTCATATTCATATATAAAATATTGATCCTGTGGCATGTTATACAAGTTCTCTCCCCAAAATATTCCAAAATTCAGTAAGGTTTTCCATTTTCGCTATAACTTTTGTTTTGAGAAGTTTCAGACCATGAAATTTTGAGGAGATGGAAGACATATCTCAAAGTATCCGTGGTTAAAATTTTTGACATTGGTTTGCAATAATTTCATAGCTCTGTGGAATTCATAGTTCTTGAATGATTCTGAAATATGTTTCAAACAAGTCAGCTTGGCATTGTTGTTATAACTTCATTTCTGGGACTTTGTAGACTGTCAAATTTTCAGAGGTCTAACAATACATACATAAGTACCTCAAATAGAAATTTCAGAATCCGAAATGGAAATTTCAGTTCATGGTGAATCTTACAAGTTTGTTGATTTGAGGTATGTTACGTATATTTTGGTACATGCTTGAGGCATGTCTTTCGTAATTCGTTTGAGGTATGTTATGGTACATGCTTGAGACATATTTTGGAACATACTTGGTATATGGTTTATGTATGTTATGGAACATTATAGAGGCATATATTTTGTGCATGCTTTATGGTTTATCATGCATGTTATGGCACATATTAGAGGCATATTTTGGCACACGTTTGGTATATGGTTTGAGGCCGCATGTCTTGGTGATGTTGGGAATATGTTTTGAGAGATGTTCTTGGAGATATTGGCATATGTTTTTTATGAGATGGTGTATCATTATTAGTGACAGTTACATGTTGATTATAAATCAAAGTTTGATTAGAAGTGATAGTGTCAGTGACAGGTTGAGTCTACACTTATATTTTAGGGCGTAAGGAAGGGGCGAGGAAAGAGGGTCGTATCATCCTTCCAGTTGGATCCAAAGAATATAGGGAGTTGTATCTTCCATCAGGTTGGAGCCTATAAATTAGGTGGTCATAGACTCCTTTCGGTTTGAGCTGGAGAATACATGGATTTGGAGATTCCTTGAGGTTGGATTCTGTAAATCAGGGGGTTGGAGCCTCCTTCCAGTAGGAGTTGGAGAATCTATGGAGTTTTATATTCCTTGAGGTTGGAGCTTGTAAATAGGGGGGTGGAGACTCCTTCCAGTTGGTGCTTCCTATGAATGTAATATTTTGATATATAAGAAAGCATTTCGTGGTTTTCTCCCATTTGGATTTCCACATAAAATTATGGTGTATTGTGTATCTGTGGTTATGATGTGATGCATTATTTATGGTTATATGTTTATGAAATGTTAAATGCAATAATAATTGAATGGAATTGTTGATAAGTTAATGTTGTGATTGAAATTGGTCAAAAGTGCTCAATACTCATTCACTCCCCCCCCTCTCAGTATTGGTGAATATTCAAATAATTGGAATCATAGAAGGTCCTTCAAGAATCAGTCTAACCACTGGAAGGTAAATCATGGATAATAGATACACAGATAATGGAACACCAATATTTGATGGTCAGAATGGTCAGAACTATGAGATGTGGAGCATAAGAATGAAAACATTTTTACAGACATAGGGGTATGATGTTTAGTACCCATTCGTGACATGATAAAATGCTTCAAAGAAACCAAAGACTACAACCAATAAGTAATTAAAATCAAACAACAAAATAAAAATGGATTCCATCCTGGAAGGATTACCTGATCTGGTAAAAGACAAAGTGGGACAATGTTCATCAACCAAAGAATTTTGGGATAAGCTACATAATCTCTATTCCAAGGGATTTCATAGCATCACAGAGCTAGAGAATTCCAAAGAATATACAAGGACAGATCAAGAAGAAATATGCTCATCATGTCAGACAAATTCAGAAGAAGAATATTGTGAAGTAGGTGTAGTGGATTTCGAGGTTGAACCAATCTATGCTTTAAGTGAGCTAAGAAAATAAAGAAAGGAAAACAAGTCCCCAAGGAAGAATTGATCAATCTAAACAAAAATTATGAAGAATCCCAAAACAACATCATAAATATAAAAGCTCAGTTGGAAGAATCCAAAGTGATTGAAAAAACTATCAAGGATTAGTTGAAAAAGAAACAATGTTTGGAAGTTGAAATAGCATCACAGAGAAAGGAAGCAGAGAAGAGAGAAGAAAGTTTGACAATTCATATTAAGGAAATATATGAGGACTTAAACAATCTTGAAGTAGAATTTAGTCAACAAGAAAGAAGACTTGAAGAATAAATCACCTCTCTAAAAAATCAGCTTGAATAAGAAAAGAGAATGGGAGAAGTAATGAAGACCAAGATGATGAAGAAATAAGAATATTGTGAGAAGCTTGAAGAAGAATTTGTCTCATTAAGGGGTGAAGTTGAAAATCTCAACAATAACTTGAAGATCTCTCAAGTACTAGAAGATGTTATCAGCTATCAAAGGTCACCATTCAATAAAACAGGTATGGGATACACTGGTGAGGCCTCATGAAAAGAATATGGAAATACCAATTCCAACAAGAACATCGAAGATATAGGAATCTCTACACAACCAATAATGAAAGTTGAAGAGAAGAGCTCCTGGTTATCACAAAACACGAATGAAGAGATGGTTAAGAACTATGTAGACATTCTCAAAGGAAGGAATCATGGTCAACAAGAGTCAAAGAGGAATGAATGTAGAAGAGACATATTTCAAAGAAGACCTTCTACCTCCAGGTATCAAAGAAGCTTCAATCATTGTGAAGGAAACAACAAAAAAGAAAATCGTGATCAGCCAAGGCATGAATTTGGAACGACTACATCACAAAGAATATCGTTAACTCCCAGGTATCAAAGCTTCTTTTATGGTCATTTTTTTACTTGTAATAACTTTGGACATAAATTTGTATATTTCAAAGCTTATGGAATAAAAGTTCAAGCAAGAAATGCTTATATGGATCCCTATGATATTGAATGTTGCAAATGCCACAACTATGGGAATATAGCTCGTGATTGTATAAGCATGATGGATACTTCCATGAAAGAAAATAGTGATATCAGGTACAAGAAGGTTTGGAGAAGAAAGCAAGGACAAAAAAAAGGTGAATGAAGAGCAGGTGAATGGAGTACTCCTAGAAATCATACTCTCATGATTTGCAGTAGTGAAAAATCATGATGAATCTACAGGTAAAGAGGAATATGCTAGAGTTTATATTGATGATCCCGCAGTAGAGAGGATTCATTCATTGTTCAAAGTCGTTCATCTTGGAGATTCCAAACAATGTGAATATTGAAGAGGGGGAGTCTAAGAAGCAGCTATTACAGACTAGAGAATTATATTTCAGACAGTGTAAAGTGTTTGCATATTTTGGGAAGGGAGATTCAAAATGGTTTGATGGTAGAGGTAAGTAGTTTTTCAGAACACATTTTCATGCAGGTATGAAGAAGTCAGTTGATAGTTATGAAGAATTTCATTGACACACTTTTTAGGCAGATATTCATGATTGTATAGAATATTTCAAGCATGTATGCAGGAAGGGACATATTCAGTATAGATTGTTGTAGACATATAGAGTTTGATTTGCAGATTGAGTAGACAAATTAAGAAACATGAATATGTAGTGATCATTTGCAGCAGAGTCGAAGAAATATTCATAAGAGTAAAGTGACATATGGGTCGACATCATGTGCATTTGAGTAGCATAATCATGGACAATTTCATGAAATATGGACATAAATGAATTCATAAGATATTTTGTAGGCATTGAAGACTATTTGACATGAACCGGAGAGGATACATGACAATGGATGAATGCATGAGCTCATAAAGAATTGCATAAAGGAATATGGACTCATTATAAAGAATATGATTCGGAAATAAAGCAGGTGAAACCACCCAGTTATAGGAAGGCACAACAAGACATAGAGAAATCACTAGGAGGAGTCAGACTATCAAGAGAATGTTGGATGATTATTTCATTGATTTTAGTTTAGTGAATATGACAAGACTTAAATTAAAGTAATGAAGGAATCTTAACATGAATGTTTTTCATATACATCACTAGATTACAGTAACAAGAAGCACCAATGGACAAAAAGAACCAGTAGAGAGGAAAGAAAGCATATACAAGAATCTTCACATTGATCTACACGACATATTGCAAAAGAAGACAAGGGGAGAGAAATCGTCAGAGGCAGTTACCCTTAATGTTAAAGGAGAAGAGAAAGAACAAAAGAAAAAGAGAAAGATCAGAGGCATGAAGACAAGGGAATCACATGAAGACAAAGAGAGATTGTTCAAAGAAGGTATATTTCATGGGATTCACTCTTTTCTATTGATATCAAAAGGGAAGAGAAAAGATCAGGAGAGAAAGATCATAAGCATGAAGATAGGGGGAGCATCCCCAAAGAGAGTTACCATTTTCCATTGATGTCAGAGGGGGAGAGAAACATGAGGAGAGAAAGATCAGGATCATTGGTCACAATTGGAGTATGAGTGTTTCCATCAATGCCAAAGGGGGATATTGTTGGATAGTTGGTTGTCATTGATATCAACTCGTCAACCCTAGAAGAAGCCTTGAAACAAGTTTGGAATAATTTAGAAGTGATGGGTTTATTTGGAGAAGTCTCCAAAGTGGTCCCCTTATGGAATAGCTATAATCATGGCCATCATAGGAAGATGCTTTGAAGAAGTATACAAGAAGCCCTAGAAATATGGATAAGTGATTAAGCAGTTAAGAAGCCCCGACAGTGTGGTCATGCAGCCCAAATTTGATTGAAGAAGAAAACCATGAAGGAAATTGAAAATTCATGTAGCACATCCATAGATTGATATTCATCATCATGTCATTTCCAACGGTAGGTGGCATGCCACTTGGTACCTCACGGTTAAGGAGATATGGCCTCTTAAAGATGAAGCCCTAAATCAAATGAAGAATCCCTAGATCTAAGGACAAAAAGTTTACAATTCAACCCTTAAAAAATGTTTCAAACAATAAATTACAAGTCAGGTCCATTGCAATAAATATTAAGGATATTGTTGGTAAAGTCAACCCCAATGGAATAATCATTAAAAATTAAATTGAATTTTATTTTGATCAAGTCGAGCCTAAAAAGAGGGTTCCATATCTAGTATAAATAAGGCACCTAGGAGTTCATTTTTCACATCAACTCAAGTGATTTTTATCTGAGGTAACCAAGGATATCTGAGGCAATTTTGAGAGGCAAGATGAAGTGAATAAGGGAAAAATTCCAAGGGAAGATGAAGTCTTGTGATGATGTGTTCTAAGGTATGTTATTAAAAGGTCATCTTACCATTTTCACTATAACATTTTTTTAGGTATGGTAAACATTTCAGCTTCTGGGTGTAGATTCTAACCTTGTATAATATCTACTGCAAACAAATTTTTAGTAAAAGAACAGAAAAGATACAATGGCAAATACAAACATTACACAGAGATTTTTCCCCTAGAAACCCAAACCGAGAAAACCAACATATTCTATATTATCATAGTGATACATTGTTTAAATACAATATACATATAGGATCCAGTGGCATCCAAAACCCTAGCCCAATGACTTGGATTAGTCAACAACCCTAATTCCTTAACCGAAAATAGAAAACCATCGGCAAAAAACCATGTGTCGAAAAAACACCTAAATATGTGACACGTTTCCCGAGGCAGAAAAAAAATTTCCACTATGTGACACTACTACTCGTGCAAAGAATATAACACATACCCAACATTCTCCCACTTGTTGTTTTCTTTACATACAGGGGGTTACAAGGTTACATAGTCAACAATCAAGGGAAGTAATGTCCATTGATCCTCTCACCAAGAGAACTTCTCAGTGCTCAAATATTTTGTTAATGAGTCTGCAACATTCTTCAAAGTGTCCACCTTCATCAACGATACTTTATTTTCTTCAACCATGTCTCTCACAAAGTGATATTGAATATCGATATGTTTTTTCTTTGAATGATAAGTCAGGTTCTTCGCTCGAAAAATTGCACTCTGACTGTCACGATCTATCCTTATAGCTTGTTGTACCAACCCAATACCTAAACACAATATTTGTAACCATATTGCCTCCTTACTTGCATGCTTGGCTACCATGTCTTCAACTTCTGTAGTTGAAAGTGCCACTATAGCCTATCTTTTGCTCATCCAACTTATTGCTCCTCCAAACAGGTTAAACACATACCCACTTGTAGATCTTCTACGATCCATATCTCCAACCCAGTCTGCATCCACAAAGAGATGTATATCCACCACTCTGTCCAATCTCGGTCTTCCTTCATAGCACAATCCATAGCTAGTAGTGCCACGTAAATACTTGAAAACCATTTTCACTGTTGTCAAATTCTCCTTCCCTGGTTTTGACATATACATGCTCAAAACTCCCACTGCATGTGCAATGTCTGGTCTAGTAAATACCATTGCATACATCAAACTACCAACTACACTCGCATATGGAACACAACACATGTCCTCCTCCTCTTCATGTGTCTTGGGACACTGATCTGCAGATAACTTTACCCCAACAGGAATAGGAATATTGATACGTTTACAATCCTACATATTAAACCTCTGCAATATTGTCTCGACATATTTTCTTTGATTTAACTAGAGTTTCCTCCTTTTCCGATCTCTTTTAATTTACATGCCCAAAATGAAATTTGAAGCATCGAGATCCTTCATGTCAAATTTAGAGGAAAACTGAGTTTTAATACCCTGGATAATCTCCTTGTTGTTTCCTATCAGCAACATGTCATCCACATATAAGACCAAATAAATCAAATGATCACCAGTTAATTTAAAATACACACAGTGATCCTCTTTTCTTCTTGTGAATCAAAGTCCCGGCATATAAGTATCAAATTTTCAATACCACATCCTTGGTGATTGTTTTAAACCATACAGGGACTTTTTCAGCTTGCATACCAACTCCTTCTTTCCCTTCACAGCATAACCTTATGGTTCCTTCATATATATTTATTCTTCTAGATCCCCATGTAGGAAGGATGTCTTCACCTCCATCTGTTCTACTTCAAAATCAAATGAAACAACAACAGATAACAAAAATATTATAGAGGTTAACTTGGAAACGGGAGAAAAAATCTCACCAAAATCAATTCCCTCAACCTGGGAATAACCCTTTGCTACTAACCAAGTTTTATATTTCTCCACTTTTCCTTCTGCATTCAACTTCTTTTTAAATACTCATTTGTTGCCAATGGGCTTTCTTCCAGTCCGCAACTCCAATAGATCCCAAGCCTCATTCTTATCCAAAGATTCCATTTCTTCATCCATGGACCTTTTCCAGAGATTTCCATCCTCTGAATCCATCGCCTCCCTTTCCGGTAGCCTTCTTTCTCGAACTGATCTCTTCAATACTGGAGTATGAGGATCTTATTCTTCTGATTCATGTTCTTCTGTAGAGTTTGACTCATCATCCTTTAAATCAAACTCTATTTTCTTTGGTTCTTCCTTACTTGGTAGGAATTCCTTTTTAACATCATCCTTCATTTCTCTAAATACCACATCTCGGCTATACACTACCTTCTTAGTTTATGGGTTTCAAAGCTTATAACCTTTGAGACCATCTTTATATCCAATAAAGATACACTTTTCAGCCTTCTTATCCATCTTACTCATGTTTTTCTTTGGAACATGAGCATATGCATCGCAGCCAAATACCTTGAGATGTGTGAGAGAAGGTTCCTTACTAGTCCATACCTCTTGTGGATTCTTGTCATCCAATGTTGATGAGGGTGATCTATTGACCAGGTAACAAGTAGTACCCACTGCCTCTGCCCATAATTCTTTCCCTAACCTGGCACCACTGAGCATGCACCTTTCTTTTTCCATCAACGTCCTATTCATCCTTTCTGCAACTCCATTCTTCTAAGGTGTATATGGAGAAGTCTTCTGCCTTGTTATACCACACTTCTTACAGAATTTTTCAAATTCATTTTTGTAGAACTCTCCGCCATTATATTTCCTCAACACCTTAATTATTTTCTCTATTTGATTCTCAACAAGAGCCTTAAACTCTTTAAACCTGTCAAATACTTCAGGTTTCTTCTTGAGGAAATATATCCAAGTATTCCTTGAGAATTCATCTATAAATGAGACATAGTACACAGATTTTCCCAATGATGGGACCGACACAGGTCCAAAAACATCATTGTGACCTAGTTGTAAAATTCCTTCTACCCTCGTTGCACCAGATGGGAATCTTACCCGATTCTTCTTCCCATATAGACAATGTTCATAGAAATCAAAATCCAGAGAGAAGTTAGACATACCTTCAACCATACCTCACTGTGTAGTAGTCGAAGACCCTTCTCTCTGATATGCCCCGGTATTTGATGCCATGGCATAACCTTTTCTATAGAGACTATAGGAGTTCTTTCTTCTTTGACTCTAATATTAGGAAAAATGGAAATATTACACCCATCACTAATAGTGATTCCTTGCAGTTTATACAGATTTCCAAACTGAACTCCCTTCAGCAACACCATTGCTCCTCGAACCATCATGCAGGTTTCCTTTTCAAATATTGCTTTTACCCCTGCATCATCCATTTTGCTTACATAAATCAAATTTCTGGCCAAACCTAGGATGTGTAGAACACCAGGCAGTGTTCTAATCCTTCCATCTATGAGCCTCAACTTGAATTTTCCTCATCCTATGATTTTGGTTGTTGAATCATTACCTAAGAAAACATTACCTCCATTATATCTTTCATATTCACAGAACCACTCCCTGTGGGGAGTCATATGAAAGGATGCACCAAAGTCAACTAACCATGCCTCATGATCTGCATGTGTTCTTGAAGAGGCCAAGTACACATCCCCTCCTTCTTCCTTGGAGGTCTTTTCTTCTGTAGAGGAGATTCTTCAGATCCCTTCTTTTTCTCAACTTTGGATCTACATTGCTTTTTGTAGTGCCCTTTTTTTCCACATCTCCAACATACCCTTACAAAATTTCTGGGAGATTTAGATCTACCCTTAGACTTAGATCTCCCACTTGAGAAATTAGATCTATTTCTTTCCTGGTAACATCCTCTTGCAAATAATGTGTTTGTGCTATGTACTTCCATATTCTTCTGTCTCATCTCTTATGACAAAAAAAATGAGACCACTTCATCAAACTTCAAGGAAGTTGTATTACTACCTATGGCCACAACCAGACTATCCCACGAGTCTGCTAAAGAAAACAGTAAACTGATACATTTATCTTCATCTAAAATTTTAATCTCAACAGATACTAACTGACTTACCATAGTATTGAAGGCGTTCAAATGCTCTGTCACCAAGTCTCCATCTCTCATCCTTAGGTTATACAACTTCTTTCTCTGGAATATTTTATTCACTAGGGACTTAGACTGATACTGCTTCCCCAACTTATCCCATAAATCCTTGGTTGTAGCTTCCTCTAACACATTCAGTAATATTTAATCTGAGAGACACAGTCAAATTGTGCTCTTTTCCTTCTGATCCAACTTTTTCCAGTCATCTGTTGAATTTCCTATAGGTGCAGTACCTGAATCTACCACGATCCACTGATCTCTGTCCACCAACAGATCTTCCATCTTGAGCTTCCATAGCTCAAAAATTTTCCCATTAAACTTCTCAATATCCAGCTTTGAATTGTTTGCCATTTCTTTTCACTTGAAAAATCAATACCACAGATCTCCCACTATAACAAGGCTTATCACAGTCTCGAGCCAAACCCTTGACCACAAAGGTGTCCCCATGAAGCCAACAAAGCTCTGATACCAAATGTAGATTCTAACCTTGTACAATATTTATTGCAAACAGATTTTCAGTAAAAGAATAGAAAATATACAATGGAAAATACAAACATTACACAAAGATTTTTCCCCTGGAAACCCAAACCAAGAAAACCAACATATTCTATATTATCATTGTGATACATTGTTTACAATACAATATACATATAGGAGCCAGCAGCATCCAAAACCCTAACCCAATGACCTAGATTAGTCAACAACCCTAATTGCTTAACCGAAAATAGAAAACCATCGGCAAAAAACCATGTGCTGAAAAACCACCTAAATATGTGACATGTTTCCTGAGGCAAAAAAAAAGTTTTCACTATGTGACACTACTACTCGTGCAATGAATATAACACATACCCAACACTGGGTTGTTTCACTTTTGGAGATACACACTATGGAAGATAGGGTTTTTTACCAGCCCTGTAACTAGTCTCAAACGAGTGTTACAGGTAAAACAATCACAACTTATTCATAGAGGATCCAAATTACATGAGACCAATTGAATTGGAAATATTACAGTCTTTTGTATCTTGTGTGTGATTTTAGTGTATTCATATATCAAATATTGAGTGTGTGGCATGTTATACAAGTTTTCTCTCCATAATAGGACAAAATTCAAAAAGTTTTTCCATTTGTGCTATAACTTATGTTCTGAGAATTTTCAGACCATGACATTTTGAGGATATGGATGAGATATCTCAAAGTATTTGTGGTTAAATTTTCATACATTTTCTCCCAATAATTTCAGAGATATGATCTGTGGAATTCAAAGTTCCTAAATTATCCTAAAATATTTTTCAAACAAGTCAACTTGGTATTTTTGCTATAACTTCTTTTTTGGGACTTTGCAGACTGCAAAATTTTCAGAGATTTGAAAAATACATACAAAATTACCTTAGATAGAAAATTCAGAATCAGAAATAGAAAATTGAGCTTGTGGTGAATCTTACAAGTTTTCATTTTTGAGGTATGTTATGGATGTTTTGGTACATGATTGAGGCATGTTTTTGGCATTTGGTTTGAGGTATGTTATGGTACATGTTTCAGACATATTTTGGAACATACTTGGTATATGGTTTATGTATTTTATGGGACATTCTTGAAGCATATCTTTGGTACATGGTTTATGGTTTATCATGAATTTTATGAGACATGTTTGAGCCATATTTTGGCACATTCTTGGTACATGGCTTGAGGCATATCTTGGTGGTGTTGGGCATATTTTTTGAGAGATGTTATTGGTGATATTGGCATATGGTTTTGATTATGATGATGTGACAGGTTAATTATCAATGACAGTTTCAGTGACATGTTGCATCTACACTTATATTTCAGGGCAGAAGGAAGGGGCAAGGAAAGGGGGTTGTATCCTCCTTTCAGATAGAGCTGAAGAATATAGGGAGTTGGATATTCCTTTAGGTTGGAGCCTATAAATTAGGGGGTCATATCCTCCTTCCAGAGACAAAGAATACATGGAGTTTGAGCTTCCTTTAGGTTGGATCCCATAAATCATGGGTTGGGGCCTTCTTCCAGTTGGAGCTCGAGAATCTAGGGAGTTGTAGCTTTCTTCAAGTTGGAGCCTATAAACAAGGGGGTGGAGCCTCCTTCCAGTTGGTGTTGGATAATTTGAAAGTTGGTGTTTCCTATGAATGTAATCTTTTGATATATAAGAAATAATTATTTGGTTTTCTCCCATTTGGATTTCCACGTAAAATTTTGGTGTACTATGTATCTTTGGTTATGATGTGATGCATTTTTTATGATTATATGTTTATGATATTCTAAATGAATTCTTAAGTGAATGGAATCATTGATAAGTTAATCTTGTGATTGGAATTGGTAAAAAGTGATAAATATTGATTCACCCCCCCTCTCAGTATTGGTGAATATTCCAATAGAAACAACCTCCTTCTGGACAACACCTTCAAAAGACTGTAACATCCCACCTTGTTGTTGTAAATGTTCACACTTGGAAACAATTATTACACCGAAACAAGTCATGTAAGTAAAATACTTGGACAATAACCAATGTCTAAGAATGAGCCTTCTTTGAGATGCCACAATTATCAAATTAGGTACATGATCCAATGAGAAAAATATAGGAGAGGATTAATGGTTCGACCTGACCTAGAATAGCCTCCCTTTTGACACCCGTAAACTGTAAAAATTACCATAGCCTCTTCTAGATCTCCATGAGAAACAATAAAAGGTATGATTCCCTCCTTAAAACCTTCACAAATGTCAATAAAAAGTTCATGCCTTCCCAAATAGCATAGGTATGATGGTAATTAAGTGGTACATGTTAGAAAAAATAGGATCGCAGAGAAATAAAATAAAACAAATGCAGAAATAAAATATAGAAGATACATAATACAATAGAGACATATATATGTGGTTCACCCAGTGTGGGCTACATCCACCAGAGAAATTGCTAGGTCCTTCCTTTTTATTATCCAACAAAATGAAGGGATACAACCTACAACACACCCGTTGTAACTTCCTCTTTTTTCTCTCACAGTATCCTCTCTTAGAATACAATAATCACACCCATACACAACTGCAATACAATTCCCTCATAAAAGAGGGTTTCTTTCTATGGAAAAAAACCATAACATAACTTCTATCGTTAGATCTGCGACCTTATAATGAACGATCCATATTGACTATGAAATTACAATATTTTACAAGGAAATGTTCCCCAATATTTCACTTCGAGGGCACTGCCCCCAAGTCCCCCGCTAGGGGGGGGCGCTACAAAAATTTTCATCACCCCCTGGAACCCCCTAGCGACAATTGTGGGGGGGGAATCCCCCCCACACCCCCTCGTTAGGGAATGGAGTCCAAGCACAACTGAAACAAACATTTGAATCAAGAAGATAATCAGGCTCCACAACCAACAATCTCCCACTTGAAGTCCGATCATAACAACTACATTGTTGATGTACCTGTTGGACTATACTCCACCTTGGACCTAGAAAATTTCTCATCTTCACCTTCATGCTTGAAGACCAACTGAAACTAAGAAGGAACTCAGTTTCTCCCTGGTTACTCCCTTTTTTAACATGTCTATAGGATTCTGGCTAGTATGTATCTTTTCCAACTTCAAATGTCGATATTTCAAGGCTGATCATATTAAATGGTACCTAAGATATATATTATTAGCCTTCGAATGGAGTGGTGATTTCTTTGAAATATGAATGGCACTCTCACTATCACAGTACAACATGTTATTCTCCTACTTCTTTCCCAATTCCTCCATAAACCTCTGTAACCAAATAATCTCTTTACTAGCCTCTGTAGCAGCAACATATTCTTCTTTTGTTGTTGAAAGTCTAAAAATATTTTGTAGTTTTGAAATCCAACTTATTGTTGTTCCACCTACAGCAAAAACATACTCTATGGTGCTCCTCCAGTTATCTTTATCACATGCCATATTTGAATCAAAATATCCCTCTAGAACAGTGCCTAAACCTCCAAAACATAATGCATGAGTATAAGTACCTCTCAAATACCTTAGAATCTACTTTACTTCCTCCCAATGTTCTTTATCTGGATTTTTCATATACCTACTCACAACTCCCATTGTATGTGCAATATATGGTCTTGTGCAAACCATCACACACATCAAGCTGCCAATTGTTGATGAATAAGGGACCTTGAACATTTCCTTAGTTAGTTTGAAATGGTTGGTCAAATGTGTACTAATTGGTTTTTCATTCTTCATTCTAAACCTCTCCAAAACCTTCTTTATGTACTCACCCTGAGACAATGTCAATTTGCAATTTTTCCTATCTCTTGTTATTCTCATACCAAGGATTTTCTTTGCAACACCCAAGAGTCCAGTGGGTCTTTGAGTCGATCTGACGACTGAGATAGGTTTCCCTCCCGATGAATGGTCCGCATTCATCTCCTCAGTCAGGTTCTTGATTTCTTCTATGTCTCTTGTTACTCAGGGAGTTCGGGTACCTTTGACTAATCGTGAGGTTTGACATTCCAGGCGTCGAAATCCCAAAACTCTGAAATCATTATGAACTAGCTCCTTTCAGGCTTAGCGCAGGGTTCCTGGACCTAGGTCACATGGAACTTTAGATGACTCTCGAGCTATGAGCTCTACTCTTTAGTCGGGTTTTGACTAAGGTCGTGGGTGAGAATTCAAGGTCTCTCAGACTACTAGTTTGAAGGAAACACCTTCCTAGTTTGCAGAATCCTTAGGTTTTGAACTAGGCGGTGTAAACTCATGAGGTTACCGAGACAGTAGCATTTTCAAGAGGATTGCTTTGATTTCAGAGCTATGAGGTAGCTCCCTGGTGAAAACATCTTCGAGAGATAAATTGGGGCACACGAGAAAAATAGAGGCACAAGTCCTCAAGGAAAACAACGTATATACAAAAGTTAACCTTTTCAGTGAAAAATTACAAATAAGTATATACATGCATGCATCTATTAATTCCCATTTCAATGGATAAAGTATGGAAACACTTATCAGAACCAGACAACATGAAGTGATTGCTGGAAATGGTGCACGTTTCCACCCAACCATAGGTTAAGTCGCTCCTAACAGATTTACCACTAGCCACCCCCGAGCTAGACCATGATGCTTTTTTATTAGATATCTTCTTTTGGCTCAGAAATAGATAGGGATGAAGGTTATTCTCCTTCTCTTGTATCTATTTCTATTTCCCGCGATCAAAACACACTCGTTTTCACAATTCTTCCTCAAGTCCCCAGAGCTTCCGCTCTTGTCTCTGCACTCTTCGAAGATTTTCCCCCTCTGACCCCAACGCTTTCCTTTCTTGCCTTTCCTAGCAAGATTGTGTGTGGCCCGAATTCCCAGTCCGTGGTCAGGTATGGAAGCCTTACAGATGGGCGGTCTGCCCCATCCCCTCATTAACTCTTGAGGAGGTCTTCCCACCTACCAGCCTGACTGAAATTCATTCCTAGGTTAGATGGTCGTTCTGATCCTGAGAAATTAAATCCAACAAAGTATTAGTTCGACAGAGGTTAACGCAACCATTCCTAGTCCCCTCCACCACCTTTTCATAGCATTCGTGGTCTCTCTTAGCACATCCCCTTTCCACCATTCATGCAACACGTATCCATTTTCTATTAAAATAACATAATTTACATTCATCGACCTTTTATACAAAGGTCCATCAAATCAAACATTCACACCTTTGAGTTTGCCATAGTTCCTTGGCCAATATAGTTATATTTACAAACGGGGGAAACAGGGTGTTACAGAAATCATAAAGATGGTTTTTGGTGGAATTGAAGGACACCATTGAGTAGAATGAATATCACACAGAAAGTATGGAAATTCAAGATTATTTTTCTTCAACCAAACCTCCTCTATTCATTGGAACAAATTTTTCATTTTGGAAAATTAAAATGAAGACCTACTTGATGTCACTTGGGATGGAAGTCTGGCAAATTGTGGTAGATGGTTATAAAATCCTAACTACTCTTCCAATTGATGAAGTTGGTAAGAAAAATTACTACAGTAATGTAAGAGATATGAATGACATTCAAGGAGAACTTGTATAAACATAATTTGTCAAAGTAATGGAGTTGGAATCCACAAAGGAAATATAGGAAAAACTGGAAAACAGTCATGAAGGAGATGAGAGAGTAAAGTTGGCCAAACTTCAAGCTTTCATAATGCAATTTGAAATCCTAAGAATGAGTGAAGATGAAAATGTCGTGGGATTCTTTCTTAGAGTAGAAGAGATTGTAAACACTATGAAAGGGCTAGGTGAGAATATTGAAGAAGTTATAGTAGTTCATAAGGTTCTGAGATCTCTTCCCTCAAGACTTGATGAAAAGATTTATGCTATAGATTAATGCATGAACTGGATAAACTGACTATGGATAGGCTCCATGAAATTCTAACTTCTTATAAGATGAGGACAAGGAAAGAATAACTGGATCTAAAGGACACAGTCTTCAATGCATCAGTCAAATCATCAAAATATCAAGATCATGATTCATCAAAACACTTCTTAGAAGAAGAAGAAGCCAACTTTGAAAGGAAACTGAAGAGGGGCTCTGGAAAATATAAAGGTGTGTTACCATTCAAATTATTTCATTTTGGTAAAGTTGGTCATTTTTCATTAAATGTCCTTTCAAACAAAACAACACTAATGAAAAAGAAAGAAAAGGAAAGGATAAACCTAGGGAGAAAAAGTCTTATA
>SNQJ01S0159079.1:5053-21471 GCA_010110895.2 Picea sitchensis | reverse complement strand
AGCTGGATGTGCCCCTAGTGGTTGAGCACTAGTGGGTTTATTATATCCCTTTCTATATTGTTCAAGAGTCAGACTTACCTATAACCCTATTTGTAATGTAAAGGTTACATGTCGACCCCACCTTAATGTAAAAGATAATTAATATGGTAATTATTAATTAAATTATGATTTATTGAGGTTGGCCTTGTTGTGCCAATAGACACTACTATTGACAGGTTTAGTCTAATATAAGTAAAGGCAAATTCCCCATTGAGGAATCATAACACAAGTGTGAGTTTGGAAATTTCAGCAAGTACTTACTTCTTGGGAAAACTGCGCACCTCTCTTGGGCGCTAGTTTTCTAGGGTTTGTAAGCACCCTTTTGTGTGTTGGTCTTCTCTGGTGGTGGAGCTCTTTCTCTTGAATAATATAGCAAAGGATTGGTTGTGTTTTCTTCCCTTGTTGAGAAGGGTTTCCCATGACGCTTCTTGTGTTCTTGTGCATGGTGTTTCTTCTTGTGATCTTGGTTGCTGCAACAAATTGTCTATGGTTTAAGTAAAATTCTAAAAGTGGAATGAACTTCATGCTTAAGCCTATCTTATTGAAAAATCAATAGGGCAAAACGTCTTCCTTTGATCTAGACGTCATGCTTGGGGGTTAGGGCATTGTGGTGAGGTGATATACACTTGGCACTTGGACGTTTTGAGGTGTTTGAGGCTTTGACCATGAAGGAAGACTTTTGGATGCTTGACACGTGGCTTTGGGAAGCCTTACTACACTCCTACATCACTAATGACCTTCTCCAAGTGCCAAAACGTCCCCTAAAGGAGTGATGTCCATGCAAATTAGGGTTTTATTTGTGCAAAAGTGAAATTTTAAAGGAATTGTTTAATATTATTTTGTAAAGGAGCAATATTAGGGTTGTTGACCCCTAATCTTGTGTTTTCCCTAATATTATGTGGACAAACTATGATAGCAATATTTTGTATAAATAAAGATCCTAAGATCTAATTTTGACACAAAACATTCCTCTCCCATTGTGAGAGAAGGACTGAAATTTGCGCTACCTTAGCCTTTTGTCTCTATTTTCTCTTGTGGTTATATGCTTTCTTGGTTATGGTTGATGGAGATGGTGCACGAGCCTTGGAAGGTTTTCTTCATTTCTTTTTGGTGGTTAGTCTATCTTTTATTGCCTTTTAATGCTTGAAGGTGCCATTTATTTCATTGTATTATCATTTGCACAAGTTAAAGGTTTTATTTGCTTGATCCAAGTAGGAAGTATAAGGGTATACACCTCTATTTTTGCTTCCACCATGTTATTTCTAAGGGAATATTGATTCATAAGGGTTTACGAAGAGGAGTATAATTGCATACACCCTCCTAGTTGAAACCCTAGCTAGAGAGGCTTTCCTTGGAGAGTAAAAGGGTTTACACCCCCAAGGAAGTAGCCTATCTAGCTTCCTCATATTCTCTTGACTCCATTAACCCAAATTTTGAAAGGCACTAATCACTCTTAATTGCATTGGAGATACAAAATCTTTGCCTTGGAAAACATGAGAAATTGTCCTTTGAATGATCTTTTACTTGGAGTTGGTTTGCCACCGTGAAAGGAATCTCCCTCTACTAGGGCATCCCCTTTCTCCCTCTCTATCTATTTCTGTTACAAACCCTAACCTACAGCCAATAGGGCTGATCTAACCTAGATAAAAACTAATCTTAACTCCTAAAAGAACCCTAAACTAGCTCCTGAATTTGGTCTACTAACTCTACTAACTAGGGCACATCTTTTAGACTAGTTGTTGGTGTATTTTGATGGTATGGTTTGCTGATATAAGTGACTGAAAGCTACAGCCATAAGGCTGGAATTTTCTGCAGAAAATACATGTTATAACAATCATCTTTCCTTGCTTCTTAACTGCCAATTTCAGCTCATATTTATTGCTAGTATTAATGTTGATTTGCTTAACTAAATTAGATCTTTATATGTTGATTTAGATGTCATTTTGCTTCTGTCATAATTGCTACATAATAGGGAAAACAAGCTTAACTTGCTGATCCAACTAATATCATACATTGCAACTTGGATTTTCTTGTGTCTCGGGAAGGTATAATCATCTGAAGGAGTACTACATATTTGAGGCAACATTTGTTTGGTTTACAAGGCATCTCCTTTCCATTTCACTCTACTTAGACTTGACTTCTAGGGGTTTCACTTTCATCTCCATCCATCTCCATCTCTTTCCCCCTAGGGTCACCGATATTGCCTCCCTAGAGTGATCTCGTCACCCTTGAAGTGCAAGACCTACATCGAGGTGACATTAGGTGTAGGATTCCCAAGTTGTAGCACTTTCTTTGTGGTTGGGTCGGGATTTTCCCAACCTACAACTTGCGCTATAACAAGGACCATATTTATGTCATGGGCCAGGACATGGACAATGCAGGTATTGAGCATGAAGATGTGCCCATGAATTTATTTGCCTCATCATTGATTGAAGAATCCCTTGATTGGTTTAGAGGACTCCCTGGCAATCATCTCACGTCCTACGAAGCTTTTGCCAACTTATTCAAGAACAAATGGTCAAGAAAGGTGGATGGTGGGACACTTGGGGCTCAGTTTAATCAGATAAAGAAAAAGGAGAATGAGGTAGTAAATGAATTCAATACTAGGTTTGACAGGAGGTACAATCAAATTCCAATAGATTTCTGTCCTACAACATCATCGATTCATCTTCTTTACATGAATTCTTTTGAAGGGCAATTTCGATTAATTCTCAAAGACAAAAATCCCACATCATTGGCACAAGACAAGGAGTACATTGCCGATATTGAAGAAAATATCCTTGATTCAAGGGTAGAACCTTTTCACTACCCTCATGTCAAAGCAGAAGCAAAGACTAAGGTTTCCAACAACACTGCTCCTGATCCGATTACAGTCTGATACTCCTCTTCCATTAGAAGAGAAGGTGGATCCACCACCTCCACCTCTAGTACATGAGTTGCTTCCTAAGCCAACTCCTACAAATGATATTTAGTTAAATATAGATGTTGCAAGTATGTTTGGAAAACTGAATATGACGGTCCCAGTGACAGAAATGTGTAAGATCCTTTCTGTAAAAAGGGAAGTTTTGAAAGTCTTATAGGTGCCAAACGAGAAGGAAGATCCTTCCATCATCTGGAACACTATGTATTTCGATTGGACAAGGGACAAGAATCCCCCTTTCTATATTTCATTAGGCATGAATGGCCTCCGCTTGAACAAATGCATGCTTGATTCAGGGGCCTCAATAAATGTCATGTCATTAAAGGTGATAGAACAATTTGGTTTGAAAACAACCCGACCTTATGGAAATGTATGTGGTATTGATTCATAGAGGGTCGAGGTCTTTGGGGTGTGTGAGGACATTGAGGTATTTCTGATTGATTTTCCACATATCAACATCCTCATGGACATATTAGTGATCAATGTTTTAGATGCTTGGGGGATTCTCTTGTCGAGGACTTGGTTCTCTGCCCTTGGGGGTTTTCTTAGCATGAGCCTTATGCATGCCTATATCCCCATGGGCGATGGCACGTATGAAATCTTACACAACAGGGAAAAGAATGATAGACATGTAATGGATCTGAGGGGTCCTAATTATGTCAGTGAACCCTACTATGATATGCCCCCACATATTGTTGAGTATGATCCATCCGAACTACCCTTCATATAAGAAGATTCCATAGATATGTTTCTTCCATGGACAAATAAAAAGAAAATTGCAAAATACCATGGGAAGGAGCCAAGATCTATCCATATTTTGAAGAAAGAAGATGAGAAACATGAAGAAATCATCAAAGAGACAGTCCACACAGAGCCTCCATACGTTGAGAATACACCTTGCATCAATTTTAATGAAGTAAATCTTGTGATCATGTGGGACAAAAGAAAGAGAAAGCCCATATATGACCAGAGAGATAACAACTCATGCCTTGGCCCTTACATCATCAAGAAGAAGTCTAGTAAAGAAAAGTACTACCTGATAGCTTTAGATGAGAGGAAAATGCCATTACCAGTGGATGGATCTTCTCCAACCTTACATCCAAGTCACATGAATTCTTCAAGGCCCATGCCCCAGGTAAGTAGGTAAGTCATCTTGCTTTCCCCTGCATTTGCATATTGATTGCTCATACTAGTTTAGATGCATTTCATTTTCATTTTTCTCTACTTGCATATTGATTTCATGTTTAGCTTAGAAATTTAAAAAAAATGTCAAAGTTTTTCTTTTCTAGATTAGTTTTTATTTTGGATATATATATATAGATCTAGATGAAGAGTGATAACACCACCCTAGATGCTCTGATCCCTTTGTCTGAGTTTTTGCCAGGCACAGGTCTACCAGGAGATGTGGCGATTCTCATGCACTCTACAATGAGCACATGTCCCCAAGTAGGAACCAGATGTTATCCCCATTTTGTGGATGACTAAGGAGATTATGTCTCGAGGCCCTTAGGTTGCAGATATGGAGTGTCGAGAGACTACATGACCAAGAATATCCTTTTGCACAGATGGAGACCCTTATCACCACCACAGAGGTCATAGATTTTCATATGGCATCCACCACATCAGCTAGCTTCCGGAAGGTAGTGGGCCTTTCTCCATGAGGTACAAGTCAGTATTATGGTGAGCATCATTTCAATATTTAAGGAATTTAAGTATGTTGTATCTAAGATTTCTCTAGATTTGATGATATATGCTTGGACATTATGCATTTTTCCCAGCGTGACCTTGGTGGTTGACATTGTGCCCTAGTAAGTGGTCTTCCTTGGGGATGGATTTTCTATTAGGAACTCCCTTGAAGAGCCATCGTACCGTTCCCAACCATACTTAGCACTTTTCATCACTATTTCCCCCGATTTGCTTATCTCTTGGGATTTTAGGGTGTATTTACCAAAGAAGGGGTTGTCCCTCATTCTATGGGAAGAAGGGGCAGAAGGCCCAAAGGGATTGATGTTGGGTAAAATATGAAATCCTATGTATGAACCTTCTATATGCTTCACCCAGGGATCACCCAAGAAAGCAATGAAACACATGTCTTTGAAAAAAGGGGGAACCACAAAAAATATGATTAAGAATGCTTAAAAGATTAGTTGGAGGATAGGAGGTCTCATCATGAGCCAACCTATCATGTCCATGAATATCTAGTTGTATGACATTACCATAATCTAGTCACCAAGCCAGGGTAGTGGCTCTTAGTTGCATGGTTGAGAGAAAGGGGGTCTCTTCACACGACAACCTTATCATTTCCACTAGGTGTTTGTGGGTGACATTGCCATTATCTAGACACCACGCCAGGGCAGTGGCCTTCAACCTTTCCTTGAATTTATGAAATAATGAAAGAATGTAAAAATAATGGGATTGGAAAAAGTGCATTGGGACGAAGGTGCCACACACCCTCTATAAAGGCACCCATGAATGAGATACTATGAACCCTTGTATGTCATGAGCCCTATGCCCATTGAATCTTGACCCTAACCACTCCACCCAATTTACATGGATTAGAGAGGGATCTCTTGGAAACTCTCCTTGACCTGGGGCAAGATCCACCCAATGGGACAACTTGTCAACCCTCCCATATTCAAGCTTGACAAGTCACATAATGTCTTTGAGCACTTAATTGTTTGACACAATGATCTTTGATGCACATGCTTAGGCGGCTCTTTTATTGATTGGATTCACTTATCATGATGTTATGACTTGAGATCTTTGGAGGGCGTGCTTATTTGTCTTTGCAGGACCTAGTTGGTGGACAATTTTGGAAGAACAAGCCTAGCTTTGGATTCCATGGGGCTTGAATCCCACAAGTGGATGTCAAGGGCTCACATGCCATATGAGAGAGATCAAACTTTGAAGTCCTAGAAGATGAATCAGACAAAATAACCTAGCCCCCACATGCCAAACGTTTTTCCTAGGAGAGGCAAAACATCACTTCTAGATGCATGGCGTCACCTAGGGGGGTTAGGGTTTGGTGGTGAGTTGACATGTATTGGCACAGGTACATTTTGAGGGGCTTGAGCCTTGATGCTAAAGGAATTTGTTGGGATGATTGACATCAACATGTGGCTTTGGGAAGGATTTCTACTCTCCTCCATCACCAAGACCTCCTCCTAATGCCAAAACGTCCCCTAAAGGGGTGACGTCCATATGAACTAGGGATTTTTCTTTGTGAAAAAGTCAAATTAAAGTGAATTGTTTAATATTACTTTGTAGAAGGGGAAAGATTAGGGTTGCTGACCCCTAGTCTTGTAGTTTACCCTTAATTATGTGGACAAACTATCTTAGTGACATTTTGTATAAATAAGAGATCATAAGATCTCATTTTACCATAACTCTCCCTCTTGTGAGAAGTACTTGGTCTGAAATTTTCGTTACACTTGGAGTATTTTTCTTTTTTTTCTATGGAATAATGCTTTTATTGTTATGGTTGATGATGATGATGGTGCACTATCTCTAGGAGGTCATTCTCTTTCTTTTGTGGAGGTTTACTTTGGCATGCTAAGGATTTTTCTTGAATGGTATGGTTTTTCTATTTTGTTATTATCATTTGTAATGCAAGACAAGGTTTTTTTGGCCAAGGCTAGATAGGGAGTATAAGGATATACACCCCTATCCTAGTTTCCACCATAATTGTTAAGCTTTTAAAGTTATTTTGCAAGGGTTTTGTTGATGAAGTAAGAGGATTTACACCCCTCATCTTCAAACCCTAGCTAGGTTACTTGCCTTGGGAAGTAAGAGGATTGACACCCCAAAGGATTTAATTAACCCCAACTCTTTCTTTTGACCCCATTAACCCATAACTAAAGGCACTAGTCTTGCATTGGAGAAACAAAATATTGCATTCGGAAACGTAATTTCTTATCATTTTTACTTCTTGCAACTTACATTGTCTTCCTTGTGCCTTGGGCACCTCACAACCACTAGGGCATCCCCATCAAATAGACACTTCTTTCTATTGTTACAAATTTGCATCTTCATCCATTAGAGCTGCAGAAACCCTAACTCGATTGTTTGGACAACTCTCTTATCAACCACTGGAATTTGCCCAAAGTTTGCACACTTACTGTTCTTGGTCTAGCTCACTTTTTGGAAAATTTTGGATGCTTTTCAGTGGCTGATTTTCTTTCTGTAATACATTGATTGTTTTTTTTTTTATTATTATTATTATTTTTTTTTATACTAGGGGAATCGGTAACAACGGCAGTATCGTACTCGCGTGACACGGGGTCGAATCCTGCCGGCTGCCTTATAACCCCTAGGGNAGTACGTTGGATTTTATCGAAGTCTCAACTGTTGCTGCATTATTTTTTTTTTGTACTAGGGGAATCGGTAACAACGGCAATATCGTACTCGCGTGACACGGGGTCGAATCCTGCCGGCTGCCTTATAACCCCTAGGGAGAAACACACAGCCCGCAAGCACGCCCTCCAAGTAAATCGGGGTGAGAATCGACCTTGAGACCTCATTTTACATAGTTCCTTCCATTTACACGGCACTTGCCAATCGGTCTACACCCCTGCGGGCGTAATACATTGATTGTTACAGTCATAAGGCTGATATAATTTTCTGCAGAAAATTGCTTACAACAACCTTATCCGTTCATGCTAGTATCTTGGATTTTCATCTTGAGTTTTGCTAGTCTTTAGCTAGTTTTTCTCTTGTATCTTCTACTTGATCTCTAGCATATATTTTGCATCATATGGTGCCATCTTATTTCTGATATACATTGTTACTAACAATTGCTATTAGGGACAACAAGCTTAACTTGCTTGTCCAATTGTTTATATTGCAATATATGCTTGTTTTTCTTGTGTCTTGGGCAGGTATTTTACCATTTGCAGGTTACTCAACATACTTGGAAACCCTTGGAACTTCCCAAGAATTCATTCCAGAAGATTCATACCATTTATATTTGACCTCTAGGGACTTCATCTCCATCTTCATCTTTCTCCATGTCATTCCCCCTAAGGTCATCGGGATTCCCCCCTTGAGGTGACTACCTCACCTCTAAATTTTTGGGGACACCTGCCTAAGGTGACAGTGGGTAGGTGGCCTCTTAGTTGTTTCCATTTAGTGGTTGGGTCGGGATTTTCCCAACCTACAACCTGTGCGATAACATAAAGCATAAATACTAGTAGCTATCTTATTTCTACATTTATTGAGGTGTTCCTCAATTGGGAAAGCCAATGTTATTTCCCACTTGTTCATGCCTTTTCTCTCCTCTATCCTACTTAGTTCTCCTGCATAGGAAAAAACTGACTCCACATATAATAATTGCATTCACTCTTTGTGTCTTTATTTTCTTGTGCTGAAAGATGCATAATGAATGATTGGCAATGTCCATTCTTGGTAGTTTGAAATTCTATTTCTCAGGAAACACAGATTTCATTAACCTTATTCTATGTGGAGTCCTATTATCTTCATCAACATATAGCTTTATGATTTTATACGTAAACAAATTACTGTAGGATGAATATTAGCCAACTTCTCTTTCATAGCATCATGATCCAGATTATTTTCGGCATGAAATGAGAGCAGAGATGTAATAAAGAAATGTACAAAGATATCTCAGATATCCAATAATATAAAAAAAATATATCATAGATGCAACCATAAACACAGAGATATAATAATACACAATTTATATTAATGAGCAAAATGTAAAAAACTGTAGAAATACAAAGTGAAAGACTCTCTAGAATGGTGGCAGCTTATCTCTGAGAAGAGATGTGACAGCTACTCACATTCACAAGAATATGGATTACAATGAGGCTCTAAAGGCCTTTTTAACATAAAGTAATTCCAAAAACCTAACCTTGGAAGATGAAAAGGCAATAGTTTTATGGACCTTGTTTTGGATAGTTTGGTGTATCAACTCCCTGGGGGCGTAACTTTGGCATACGATCTCCGTTTGGGGCACACGATAGCTCATTGGAAAGGTATTTCTAAGGATATTAATTTTGGGGGCTCAATTAGAGACTTCGTCTATCATTAAGGTGATCTATCCAGAAAAAAAACTTCATTTAGGCTCAAAATGGCCCCAGAAGTTTAGGAATCGAAAAACTGCTAAAAATAGTAAATTGCCAGAAGATTGTTTTGAGCCAGTTGGAATTGGTGGGTGGCCATCGATATCCACTTGGATCACATCAACCTTCTCAAGCTGCAAAGGTAGTGTCATAACAATGTTAGGAAGCTCACAACCAAATACTTCTTGGAGGTCTTCAATGCTTGTCTCTTCATCTATCCACTTTGGAACAATATATTCAATTCTAGTTCTAGGCAAAGGTATCTCATTAAACCTTATCTTATATCCATTGTTGAATATGTAAGGTTTCTTTGTTATCAAGAAAAAACTCTTAAACCCAAACCTTGCAAATTTGGAAATTCATAACATATTTCATCAGTCATGATTTAACCCAAACTCTGTAAATTTAGAAATACACAACTAATTTTATCTAAACAGTCAAGGCTAGAAAAAGATCCCCAATCACCCCAATTATATTTTGTTTTCATAACATGTTTCATTGAAACAACCATGACCAAAGCTCTTAAACCCAAACACTGCAAATTTAGAAATATATAGCAAATTTTATCAAAATAGCCAAGACTAAAAAAGATCTCAATCACCACAATTTGATTTTGGTCTCATAACATAAATAATCTGAACAACCATGACCCAAAGCTTTCAAATTTAGAAATATATAACAAATTTCATTTAAATCACCAAGGCTAAAAAATGTTCTCAATCACCCCAACTCTTTTTTTGTTTTCATAACACATTTCATCTAAATAACCATTTCATGCAAATTTAGAGATATATAACAAAGTTGATTTCAAAGTCATGGTAAAAAAATCTCCCAATCACCCCAATTCATTTTATTTTCTGAGTAGAGGTTTAGAGAAATGATTATCTTTCTTGCCAATGTAGCCTCCTTGTCTTTTAATTTTCTTGGTAGATAGTTCAACGTTGCCGAGATATTCTATGTTGTTCTTGGTGAAGCCTAACTCATTTTTAAAGACCAACAATGCAGAAGAGGCACACACACCTGTGACTTCTCTGGTTGTAAACCCAAATTCTAAGGAAAGTTCTACGTTTGGGGGATACTCATTGTCCTAAGCATTTTGAGGGATCACAACCCACACTAACTAACTAGTATTAGCCATATCCATGCAAAGTACTATTTCCCATAGCCATGGCCATGCAAACTAGCAATAGCCATGCAAAGTACTATTTCCAATAGCCATGACCATGCAAACTAGCCATAGCCATGCAAAGTACTATTTCCAATAGCCATGGCCATACAAACTAGCCATATCCATACCATAGCCATGCAGAGAAAAAGGAATTGAATTGAAATTAAATGAGAGAAGAATTGAACTTGAATGAGTTCCATCATAAAGTGGACATCTTTTTGTAGAGTTCACTATATAAATGTTTCATAGCGTATGATGTAAGTCTTCCAAAAGTGGATTGTCCTCCCCACCAATTGAAAACTTGTGAATTCTAATTTCTTCCACACGTTCCTTGTGTGTTGCCATACTAATTTCAGTTGTATCATTCTAACATGATGGAGGACAATGAAACATAGGATGAGTTGATTAATTAAATGTTTTTCTAAGTTTAAGTTAGGAAAAGAACTGTTGATGTGTTATAATCTTTAGTTGACTTTATTGAGTACCTTTTATAAGGTACTCAATAAAGTCTTCCATAATCATTGTATCGTCCTAACATGATGGGGGACAATGAAACCTAGGCTGAGTTGATTAATTAAATGTTTTTCTAAGTCTAACTTAGGAAAATAACTCTTGATGCGTTATAATCTTAAGTTGACTTTATTGAGTACCATTTCTAAGGTTAAAGTGAAAAATAATTAAAGTTGTGGTCTTTTAATCTTGACCATTGATCTCATCTTGCTAGAGAGAGCAGATATAAGCCATCCATCACTTTGGAGATTAGGTTTTCACTTACTCAACAAAGTATATGAGTAGATCGACTTGGCTAGGGGGCGCACTTGATAAAGAGGATTCGATTTCTGAGATACAAACGTACATAAAGAAACATTGATAAAAACTACTCACATATATATGCAATTTTAAATAAAAAACATACAAAATAGAATTTCAAATAAGCAAACACACAATATACCATTTCAGGTCAAAATACTAAAACAAACAAGCATTATTAAAACTACTCACACACATATATATGAAACTTAAAATAAATAAACACACAATATAAAAATTCATTCAAATACACACTCATTATACAATTTCAAATAAGTAAACACATTATACAATTTCAAGTCAAAATATAAACATGGTCGTACATACATATTTCACTTAAGCAAACATACATTATACAATTCAAAATTTAATAAATGACATATAATCAAATTACATATATAATACTAAAATATAATTAAAAACAATAAAAATAAATAATATTAAAAAAACCAAAATAATATGAATGATTTGTTTATTAGAGAGATATTTAGTGTTTTTTGGTGTATTAATTTGAAATGCTTGTGTTTGTTGTGTTGACTTGTATTGTATAATTTGTATGTGTATAAATTTTCAAAAAAATTGAAATGTAGGATTGCATTAGTTTAAATGTAGTTGTGACAAATGTTTTTTTTAACATAAACGATTGAGAATTTATATTAAAAAGGGGGTTTGTGCTATCACACATTACAAGAAACATAGTATTGAATTATCTGTACTATTCCTAGAAAGCTATCTTATTGGTGTATTCTAATTGCGCTAGTGGAACTGGTCTAGTAGGAGCTACTAATTTTCCATATAAAAATGGTGACATATGTAGACACAATTAACAAAAATTTACAATTCATCAAAAAACCTGTTTAGAGATTATGAAAAGATTTTGAATCCTCCTGAAAAATTGTTGGATTTTCTTCTAGTTGTTGGTTTCCTTCTCCTGGGTTGGACCGTACTGGAGCCATCGATGAAGCAGGAGGTACTAGAGGATTCTCGTTTCCTGCTGTAGAGTGAAAAGTTGAGGGGAGCCTTGAGCCAGTTGATTCATTAAAATTTGCTGGATGTTGGGGGCAGTCGAATGGATTTCCCATCTGCTGAGCGAGTTATCCAATATGCCTGGTGTTCCCATTGATCCTACACAGAGCTACTGCAAGCTCTTGATTATGTCTCAGTTCTTGTTGATGCAACTAGTCTTGTAAGTTGGCAATATCGTTTCGCAACTCCTGATTTTCCCTTTGAAAATCCCTAAGACGTGAATCTGTTCTTTCTTCTCCGCGTCTGACAACCATTCGAAGAGATCGGAATTTCTCTCTAAGTTCCTTAGAGACGCATGGCGGGCAGGTGCAGGGGGCTCTGGATCTCCACCACGTGATGGTAAGAGGACGCAAAAGCACATTGTCCTTGAGTTCGTTAGAGAAATGCATAAATGTTCTTAGAGGGGAGCGAATATTTTTCCATATTTGTGGGAGGGAGAACGCATGCACACACTTGAAAGTGCAGGAGGTCTGAATTTCCCATGAGTCGACAAGATCTATCACAAGGAAGAGCAAGGGAGATGGCGCCATGGTTGTTGGGAAGGGCGTCAAAGGGTACAAAGGAACTGCCGAGGACTTATGCTGAGGAACTGAAAGAGGGGAAGGTGGCACGAGGGAGAAGGGGGGAGGCACGTGGTCATGGGGATAGAGCCACCTGACGAGGGGGAAGGCCTTGATGGGGGGGAGGGGATGGAGGTGTCCAACGAGGAGAAAGGCTGGGAAGGGGGGAAGGGGTTAAAGGGAAGAGGGGAGAAGGGGAGAAGGGGTAAACGAGAGTTCTGAAGAGGGTTAGATCCATGCTAGAATAGGGAAACCATATAAGACAGGGGGGAGTTAAGGGAGCCACGCATGGGTTTCTATTTGATTTATGAAAATTTGGCTCTGTTCCAGACTCTTTGTTGATTTAGCTAAGCGACCAGCTTCCTGGTTCTGGGAGCAAAGGATCTGGAAGAAGTGGATCTTGGTGAATTGTCGTTTCAAGGTTTTAGTTTGGGAGTGAAGGCCACTGGGAGTTTGGATGGCAGAAGTTGTTTGGCCGAGGAGATCCTTTAATATTAGTTCAGAGTCTCCAAGAACAGTAAGGTTGTGGATGTTTGTCGAGTGTGCAATTTGGAGCCCCATGTAAACTGCAAGACTTTCTGCTTTCTTATTAGTGACCTGCCCTACCCCCCAGGAGTAGTCCACGATCTTTTGTTCATCAGAATCGTAGATGATTCCCCCTGGGCCTGCTGCCCATGTAGTTGTGACAAATGTTATCATATGTGTGGGATGAAGATTGAAATTTAGGGTTACATGCTTTAAATGTGAATGCTACAAAATTGATGTGTCTAGAAAGTGTATTGTAATGTATGTGGGCTTCAAAAAAGATAAAAATAATCTAACAGAAGAAAATCTATACTTCTCCAAGAAGAATGGGCCCCACCCTCCTTAAGAAGAATGGGACCCCACCCTCCTTCGAGAACTTGGAAGGGGTTTTAACCCCTCCCACAAAAAAATACCTTTATTAATCACTGTAGATATTAAAAAACAAAAGAAAGAATAAACATATAAGTATATCCATGTTTATTTTAAACAAAATCATGTAAGTACATCCATATTTATTTTGAGCAAAACCGCAATTAAGAGTCATTCATGTAATCAAACATACAATACAACATATAAATATAAAAAAAAAACATTAGAAAAATAAAATATTTTTAATAAACATAATAAAAAAAATTTTATTTCTCTTTTCATACAAATAAATAAATAATAAAATTATCTTTTCTATTGCATATTTTAATAATGAAAAAGTTTCATTTCTCTTTTCATACAAATAAATAAATAATAAAATTACCTTTTCTATTGCATATTTTAATAATAGAAATAAAACTAACTTCAATTACACCTTTCATAAAAATCTATGTAAACTATTTATCATGTAAAATATTTATCATAGATTATGATGATAAATATTTTTTTATTATATATTTAATTTTAGTTATACCTTTAAATATGATTATAATTATTTTTTATTATATATTTAACTTTAATAATAATAATAATCAAATTGTGAATACAACTATGTTGAGTTTAATATAATAATGATCATCCAACAGCGTAAACTATTTTGCAGCACATATATTTCTGAAAGCATTGGTTGGACGTTTAGATAACTCTCAGAGTTAAATTCTCAAAAAATGTAAGCATGGTTTGAACCTGAAGTACATAGGGAAATGTGAAATCAACTTTCATGATTTTTTCGATGGCATATCAAGTTAACATTAAAAATAACTTAGATATTTACTTTATTAAAATTTATTAAATTATATTTACATAATAAATACATTGTGAAGCTACACAAGTTATTATTTTAACTATTTTTCAGTTTACATTTGTTTTTTAAATATAATATTTAATACACAACTATGATCATGTAAAAGCAACACAGAACCAAAAAAAATTACAGGATTTGAAACCACCCCAGAGCTTGATGCATCAATCATTTGGAAATCATGGTGTCCCTGATCAGATGATGCCGCCAAACCTTAATGCCACTGGCAATCAATTTCGGATGATTAATTCAGAACCCGTCACCCATTGCAATTCCAAAACGGCACTAGTCGGTGGCTCCCAGGAAATCAATTTCAGAGCAAATAGGGTAAGTAAGGTTGATGCGTCCATCTCTGTGAAAAACTCCCTGGATCAAGCCGGCCCACAACCGCCATCCGATAAATTGCAGCAATATACCCGCGATCCCGTAAATTGCAACTATACACCCGCGATCAGAGCCGCCGATTTAACCGTCCACTGCATGCCACATGGCGAGATCAGCACCACTCGATCTGGCCGTTCGATGCAGCCACGTGGCGAGATCAGAGCCGCCAGATTTGGCCGTTCGATGCGTACCATGTGGCAAGATCCTAGCCACCGGTTTTGGCCGTTTGATGTGTGCCACGTGCCGAGATCAAGATGGCCAGATCAGGCCGTTGGATGATTCCCACGTGGCAATATTACAGCCGCCGGATCTCACCTTCGGACGCTTGCCACGTGGCGATACTACAGCCACAAGATTTAACCGTCAGATGCGCACCACGTGGCGAGGTCGTAGCCGTCAGATCGAGCAGTGGGATGCGTGCCACGTGGTGATATGCCAGCCGCCAGATCTGGCCGTGGGATACTTGCCACGTGGTGATATCGTAGCCGCCGGATCTATCCGTGGGATGTGTGCCACGTGCCGGAATCGCAGCCACCAAATCTAGCCGTCGGAAGCGCGCCACGTGGCGATATCACAGCCGCCAGATGTGGTCGTCGGATGTATGCCACGTGACGGAATGATAGCCGCCAGATCTAACCGTCGGATGCGTGTCACGTGGCGCGATCGCAGCCGCCGGATCTAGCCCCTGGATGCATGCCACGTGGCGATATCACAACCGCCGGATCGGGCCGTTAGATGTGTACAACATGGCGATATCGCAGCCGCCGGATCTGGCTATTGAATGCAAGGCAGGTGGGGAGACCACGACCATCGGATCTAACCGTTGGATTCACAGCAGGTGGCGAAATCTAAACCGTTGGATAATTACCACGGGGCGAGGTCTCGACTATTAGATGTGGCCGTTGGATATTGGCCACGTGTCGAAAATCGGAATAACCGGTTAACCGACCGTACCACGAAAATGGTACGGTTCCTGCAGGATCCCAGCGTTGGATATCTGCCACTTGGCAGGTGCAGAGCCGCACGATCGGACTTCACCTTTGATTTGGCCTTCTGTTGACAGAAGCTATCGATACGAGTAAACGTCGTGTGCGGAAGCTCACGGCCTCCATTTGTACGCAGAGCTGAAGTCAAAGTCGATTAAAGAAATACAAATGGCCGTATGTCGCGTAAGGTTTTCTGCAGGAGTAATGACGGAACGAAAAAAGAGGAACCTTTTCCTACAGTAGAAATCGCTGCAATTGCACTTTCCGCATTATTTTTCTAATAACTAGGTTATTGGATTATTTTCTTGTTTTAATGAATTGGGAACCAAAAAACTATTAATTAATTCAATATTTCTTTACTGTAATGGATATATATGTTGTTAAATTTTTACAAGATTATTATTTGTAAAATATTATTATATCAATATTTAATATTTAGATTTTTTCAAAATTTTTGCACTTATAATGTTGTTTAAGTTCTTGTTATATATCAACATAATTGTGTTTTACAGAATAGAAACTTATAAATAATCTATTTTTTAAAATTTGTTTTAGTTTTTTTAATATTGTGGTATGTATAAATATGGCTTTGTTTTAAAAATGTGTATCTTTCAAATTCTGTATATGTAATTTTATTTTATTTAATTTTTTTTTAAATGTATGAAATTATTATATCTTGTAAATTATTTTTA